>VMDO01003055.1:0-71875 GCA_007922755.1 Pedetes capensis
CCTGCTTAGCTTCCCAGATCTGATGGGATCAGATGCCACAGGGCTACAGCTGCAGACTCACATGTATACCCTCATTATATCCTCCCAGTTGCTTCATTGAATAAGCCAGGCAAATGGTTTTGCCCTTGCTTAACAAATGAAGTGGCAGAAGTGGTAGGAAATAAGTGTGAAAGTAAAGACAATTAGCAAGTGGCCGACCCAAGAGTAGGCTCTGCGTGGTCACATGCAGAATGGCTGCCACAGCTGGACCTGTGGCTTAGAAAAACCTGTGCATGGGTCAAGGACTTGTCTTTGACAAAAAAAAAAAAAAAAGTAGAGGCACCTCTACCACCCTAGTAGAGGCAAAGAGAAAAAAAAGAATTGGAGAATGTGTATAGATTAGTAAATTTGGTGAAAGTATAGAGTTCCTGTAACTAATGAGGAGGGCAAGTCTGTGTTGATGCCAAAATGCTTGAAGAGGTTTGGGAAGGATGGAAATAACCATGTAGGTTTAGACTAATCAAGAAAATTGATTTGGAAACTCTATTAGAATTACTGGATATTGCTGAAGATCCAAAGTACCTCCAATCTACAGGTCATTTAATTTTTTTCCCAGCAGGACTTGGCATCTGAGATACAGATCAAATAAGGTAGATAATTAAGTTCACCTAGGATTGAGCTTTTGCCAAATGGGTGCAAGGAAAGGGCAATGGAGCAGCAGAATTTGTTCCCTGAAGGTCTGATTTTTCTATCTTGCTAAGGTTAGAAGTGGGAAGAGCTCTCTATCTTAATGTTATATTGAAGAGAAACATTAAAAATTTAATTGTTCACTACTTGCAAACCGCGTAGATAATAATGGGGAAAGGCATTCATTAGAAGAGAAAAACTATATAAATTGTGACTTTTGTAGTGCATTAAGCTAAACTTCAGGCTGCGTTTTAATTTCCTGTTATCAGGAGCAACTCAGAAGAATAATGAAATAAGTTATTTTCATGTATTTATAGCACATATTTGCTATCCTCCTCTTAGAAAGAGCAGGCTATACAAATGAATTTAAATGCTTTTTCATTGGTGTAAATAAAATGTTAAGTAGTATAAGGAATTGCTGTAAATACTGTAGGCGAAGGTACTTTCAGTCATCTTTTCCCTGAACGATGGTGGCAGTTCAAAGAACATTTCAATGCTTGTTCCAGAGAATGACAACATCAACCTAAAAGACTAAAATCTCTCTTCCTACAAAGCACATGACATCACAGATAGAAGGTGGGATCATAAAGCTGATTTCTCCTCCTCCTGCACCACCCAGGGTCAGTGCTTCTGGGGAGGAGAAGGGCGTTTTAGCATCTTCACAGCTGCTCCG
Source organism: Pedetes capensis (assembly GCA_007922755.1). Classification (NCBI taxonomy): domain Eukaryota; kingdom Metazoa; phylum Chordata; class Mammalia; order Rodentia; family Pedetidae; genus Pedetes; species Pedetes capensis. Next base: position 1,340 of record VMDO01003055.1, read on the forward strand.
GCTCCTCCTAGGTTCTGCTGTGGGCCAAAATTCCTCCAGGGTCTTTTGTTAAAACCATGTGAGCAGCTCCCTGCGCCCCTCACCCACCTGCATTTGGGTTCCTTCCTCTAGAGTATTCCTCCCCCAGGGTCCACACAGCTGCTCCTTCACATCATGGGATTCTAACTTTAAAATTCATCTCAGTCAGGCGTGGTGGCTCCTGTCTATGTGATCCCAGCAACTCAGGAGGCAGAGGCCAGAGGATCACAGGTTAGAGGCCAGAGGCAGCCTGTGGAATTTAGCAAGACCCTATCTCAAGGTAAGAAATAAAAATGGGCTGCCCAGTTTAGCTCAGCTGGTAGCACTCTGCCAACTGAGCTAAACCCCAAGCTAGCATGTAGGAGGCACTCAAAAAACCTTGATTAGTGAGTGCTGAGTGTGTGAAAGGACATTGACTGAATTAGGCCTTCGTCTGCCACTCTGCTAGCAGATCCACCCTGCCAGTCCCCTCTGTGCCCTCCTCAGGCCCCCCACAGCATGGGCACATGTGCCGTGCAGCTTGGCTGAGTGAGCGAGGAGTCTGGGCTTGATCCCAGGGGCCCAGGCCGCCCAGCTCTGGATCCTAAGCAGTGCCACAACCTCCTCCATCAGTGTAGCTGGGCCCTGGGAAATACAGTTCCATAACTTTGCTTTCTGGAGGTGTGCTCCTGTGTCAGGTGGCTTTACACTAACGGCCGTTTCAGAAAGGAGACAGGTTGGCAAAGCAAAAGGAATTGAGCCCTGCAAAGAACTCATCTCCAAGATTAAATCTCTGAAGATTCTCAGATAGCCATTATTACCCTGGCTCCCTTCCAACTGAGACAGTCAGCAAAACCATCAGTGTCTTATCTCCCAGGTAAAAGAAGATACTCAGAACCTATTTCTTCTCAAGTGTATAAAATAAAAAATTTACTGAGTGCTTACTTCCTGTGTTTGGCAGTTTAAAAGATACACAGTACTTTTCTGCAACAGAAGGGGATTTGGCAATAGCAAGTTTTCACATGCTAAAAGAACTCATCAGCTTCTTCAGGCATGATTGTTAAGTGGGGTTAAGTGGGGCATTTTTAAAATATTGAATGGAATTAGTTAAATATATGTTGCATTTCATCTCTGAGGCCAGTCTAACGTTCCAGCTAATTTAAAACTAATGTTAACTAGTAAATTAGAAATGTTTAAGAGATTCTGTTGCAATTTTATTTATTTATCTATTTATTCATGTATTTATTTATTTATTTAGTGGTGCTTGGGGGTTGCACCTATGGCCTTGCACATAACTTACCAAGTGCTCTACCACTGTTCTACCACTGCTCTACCAGCTCCTTTTCTTCTTTTTAATTTTGAATCAAGGTCTCACTGAGTTATGCAGGCTGCCTCTGGCCTTGAACTCCAGATCCTCCTGGCTCCACCTCCTGAGTCCCTGGGATTATAGGCATGAGCTACTGCAGACGACTGCAATTTTATTTTTTGATAAATGGACCTGATAAAATAAACTGTTTCAGCATATCTACATATATATATATATACACACAAATTAATTATATTTTAATTTCATATTAAATCATGAAATAATATCTTATAGTCAAGGATGGACATTGGCATAATTATTTCATTTGTCTTTGTCCTCTTTTTCTACATAGAGTATAAGTTCCTTGAAAGCAAAGTGTGGGTTTAGTATGTTCCTTATTCTAATCAAAGAGTTTAACAAAGGGCTATAAATGCAATGCACTCTCAAGAAATATTTGGTTGCATAATTAGGATTAGAAGTTAATTGGTTGTTGTAAAATATAAAAACCTCTTAGAAGCTCCATATCCTACCTATTCAGGTTTTATTAAACCCTAAGCAATTAACTAGCTCAGCTGGTAGACTGCTGCTCCGCAGTCTATGAGGACCCAGGTTTGATTTTTAGCACCACAAAAAAAGAGAGAAGGACATGGCAATTCACTTCCAAAGCAATCTTGGGAAAAAAAACAATTAGCCATTGAAAACTCCATGAGGATCACTAAGAGATGGACCGACTCCACAGCACCTAGCAACAATACAACAAGCAGTTAACACTGATCCACAGACAAGATCCAAATCGAATTAAGCTTTGCTGAAGGAATCATGCTGTGGACATACTCGTGTTCAATTTTATCTAAACTGAAGGACTAGAAATTTTACTAGAAATTAAAATGTCTATCATCACAGTGACATTCTTTACTTCTATAGGGTGCTGAAAAATTCTTCCAGTACCATCCTTGAACCTAAAAGGCCAAGACCCTTTCCTGGACCCTGCACCTCTGGGACCAGATCTCTGGAGTTTTGCTGAGATTTCCTTAAAACTCTTTAATTCTCCCTCTAGTGCCTGGGACCAGTTAGGACAACCAGAGCCACTAATATAAGGTGTCCTAAACACAGACTTGGGGCTGGGATTTAGCTCAATTGATAGAGCGCTGCTCTGCAGTCTCTGAGGTCCCAAGTTCGATTCCCAGCACCGCAAAATGGGAGAAGGACGTGGCAACCCACTCCCAAGGCAATCCCGAAACAGTCAGCCATTGAAAACCCTATGAGGGTCACTATGAGTCAGACTTGACTCCATGGCACCTAACAACAACAACAACAAACACAGACTTGGGAGCTAGGGTTTAGCTTAGGTAGTAGAGCACTGCTCTGCACTCTCTGAGGACCTTAGTTCAATCCTCAGCACTGCAAAAATGGGAGAAGGACATGGCAACCCACTCCCGAGGCAATCCCAAAACAATTAGCCATTGAAAATCCTATGAGGGTCACTAAGAGTTGGACCTGACTCGATAGCACATAACAACAACAACAACCACAACCCCAGACTGGACCCAAGCAGGCTCTGCTCCCCTTTATTTGAGGGTTCCACATGTTGAGCTGACTTGATGTCACAGAGGGTCATTTTCTGTGGCAGAGCTATGTCTTTTTCAGTATCACACAGATTTGTGTACAAGATTGATGCTGGTGCACTGACTCTCAGAAGAAAAGGGCTAAGTCCAGGAATCTGGGCACCAATTGTTCATGTCTGACTCTTGGGCTTTCCCTGCCTGTGCGGCCTTCAGATCATCACTGGCCCCTTTGCATCCAGCAGTAGTGCTGCCCCTGGTCTCCAGAACCAGAGGAAGGTGGAGGTGGCAGACGCAGTTTCTCCTGTGGATCTCCCCTGACTGGCACAGCTCCTGCTGTGTCTTTGCTACGTGTCAGGCAAGATATCCCCCTCGGATGGTTGTGCCTATTTTGTCTATAGGATTTTAAGACAGTTGGTCTATAATTCCAATGACTCCTTCAAAGCATCATACTATCTTGCCTCAAACCAAAGAAGTAACCACCTGCTCTCCTAAATCAGTCTTTAACCCACTAGATATATTGGATAAAGCTGCTGTAACAAATTATTATGAAGTTGTTACAGTTGTTGTTGTTGTAGTTGTTGTTGTTATTGTTGGGTCCCATCAAGTTGGGTCCGACTCACAGTGACTTTATATACAATAGAACGAAACACTCCCCAACACTGTGCCCTGTCTGGGACTATTGTCAGTGCTTCTCTGCAACTCATAGGATTTTCAGTGGCCGATTGTTTTGGGACTGGGCTGCTGGGTAGGGTCCTTCTCCCAAGCCTATACCACCTAGTACCTCCCATCTAAGAACTAATCAGGCTGACCCAGGTTTGCTTCTGAGAGCAGATGGGATCAGGTGCCAGGGTGGTATGACTGCAGGCTGTTATGAACTTGGTTGCGTGAAATAACAGAAATTAAGTTTTGCACAGTCCTAGTGGCCAGAACTCAAAATCAGTTTCAGTGGGCTGACGTCAAGGTGTCAGCGAGTCTACGCATCTTCAGGAGCTCTCAGGGGGAATTTTTTCCTCAACTCCTCCTGCTCCTGGAGGCTGTCAGAATTCCTCTGTGGCCATGGCATCCATGTCCATCTCTCTTCCATGGGGCCTTCTCTTCTGTGTCAAGCCTTCCTCCGCCTCCTCTTGGTTGGTTTTTTGCAAAGCTAGGGACCAAGTCACCTGGGGATCAAGCATGTGAGTGCATGACCTCTGGGTGACAAATTAGATTCAAACCCTAACACCATCAACAAGGGAGGGTCAGGAAGGCAGTGTGTACAGATGGTGCCACAAATGAAGTAGCAACACCAATAACAAGGTGACCAGCGCTAAACAAATGGTGTTGGGAAAGCTGGCAGGCAAGGCTGAGTTTGTTGCAATAAAAGCAGACTTCAAAGATGTGTTATCCAGCAGGGTGCGGTAGCACACACCTGTAATCCCAGTGGGTTGGGAGGCGGAGACAGGAGGATCGCAAGTTCAAGACCAGAGGCAGTGTGCATAACTTATCGAGACCCTGTCTCAAAAAGTAAAAAAATGGGCTGAGGGTATAGCGCAGTGGTCCAGCACTTGCAAAGGATGCAAGCGCTAGACCTTGGGTTCAACCCCCAGTACCACAAAACAAACAAACAAACAAACAAACAAACAAAGATGTGTTATCCTTCACCTTTTTCTCATGAGGAGACATAAAGTTACTCAGGAATGGCACATTTGGCATAAAGAACACAAGAAGGTGATCCTTAGGAATGAACAGGAAGATATGGCACCTGGGTGACACAAAGAATCTTCTCACACATTGATTTGACAACAAATATTTACCCACTTCTTTTTTTACTCATTATCCTAAAGCTTTATCAGTAAATCTCTATACCTCAAATGGGAGTATAAATTTTGTAATACATTTTATATCAAATTACTTATATATCAGGGCCCCACAAAAACATGTCTGAGGCCCTACAAATCCTAGAAACAGCTCTGAGTTATTCTATATGTTGTATAGAGAGGGTGGGGGAAGACTAACAGTGGAAATTGAGGTAGAAAATACTTATTCACTCACCTGATTATTTCACAAAAACTTAGGGGTAACCAACCATTACATCTAAATTCACTGTAAAATTTATGAAATTTTTATAAGAACACACTTTTTTTAAAAAAGCATTTTATATATGCTGCATGTGTCCAACTGAGTAGGTTGCTCTATTAGCCTAAGAAGCAGTTACTTTACTTCTTGAATCTTCTATGGCATCAGAGATTACTGTCTTCATAAATATTTGGCAAATGAGTAAGTATATAATTTCTTCCCTGAAAGTTTGCACAACAGCACCTTCCCTATTCCTTAATGGAAATATGTCCAGAAGTGTTATACTGAGAAAACAGAGTAAAATGGTTGTTAAACTGAACTGGTCTAAGATATAGTTTTCCTATTCAACTCTTCAGTAACTAGCCATAATGTTTGGGCAAAACTTGGGAATAATAGCATGTTTGATTCTCTAGCTGCAAACTTTTAAGTCTGGTCAATTTTTTTCAGGAAAAGTTTCATTCTTTACAAATTTCCAACTAGATTAGTTGTAAACATCTCCAGAAGTGGCATTACCAGGGAGGTCTATTGCTTCCCATAAGATATTATAGAAACATCCAGGACTTTGGGGTTGTCACAATAATTGTAGAGAATGATTGACATTTAGAGAGCAAGGGCCTGAAATCTGTGGCACAGTGAGAGTCTTGTATCCTACACCATATTCTTGTAGGTGAAACATCTGCTTTAAAAAAATCTAAGGCCTACATCCATGTTGCATGCAAAATATTCCATTTTTATAATATGATCTCCATATACATTGAATTTTCTAGGTTTGTGACTTCCATATCAGTTGAGAGAAGACTTTATTTTGTTTTAAACTTTACATAGTCTGGTAACTATTTTGGGAAATAACACCAGTGCAAGAAAAATTCCTTGTGGTATTAAATACCATTTATATACCCCACATGGAATGATTTACCTCTGTAACTGTCATATTCTCAGTAAATTTACATATACATATGAGCATCTAGTGTCTTAATTGTGACTTTCAGTTTAGGATTCTCAAGCATTTCTACCTTGAAACACATAATGTGTTTTCATATACTAATCTCATCTGACCCTGTCTTTTTATTTTTCGGTCTTAGGGTGCTGAACCCAGGGCCTCACACATACTTTGCAAGTGCTCTGCTGCTGAGCTGCACCCCCAACCCTTTTTCTATTTTTAAATTGAGACAGGATCTCACTAAGTTGTATAGGCTGCCTCTGGCCTTGAACCTCTTGCCTCTGTTGCCAGTCTCTGGGACGGCATGCATGGGCCACCAGTCCCAGTTTGGTGCTGTCTTTATGCTGGGATTAGGGAAGTCTACAGATTTTTTGTTGTTATTGAATTAGCATACTATATAATGGGCTTCATTATGAGATTATTATATAGTTATATCATCTACTTTCTGCTTGTTCTCTCCCTTGTTACCCCCACAGGTGGCTCCCCCACCTAGCACTTATTTCATGCCCCCTCTAGATATATCCACTTATACTTTTCAGTTTTGGATACATTTTTTTTTTCATTTTAAGAAAAATCTAGCTTCCCCATATGAGTGAAACATGTGGTATTTTTCTTTCTGAGTCTGGCTTATTTTACCTAAAATGATCATCTCGAGTTCCATACATTTTCCTGAGAATGGCGTAATTTTATTTTTCTCTTTGGTTGAACAATATTCTATTGTGTATATATACCATATTTTTAATACACTCATCTGTTGATAGACATCTGCGCTGATTCCATATCTTTGCAATTGTGAATGGTGCTGCAATGAACATGGAGGCACAGGTGTCTCCATGGCAGGCTGACTTGGATTCCTTTAGGTGGTCACCCAAGGGTGGTAACGATGATTTTTAGAAACATTATTTCATTGTAGGTAAGTTATATTACTTATAATATGTAACATAGTATTACAAATGGTTTTAAAGAAGCAGTAGCACAGGACATTTAAATATGACCTCTCCTTATTGAAATAGAACATAGATTAGAAAGTTGGAGGCCACCAAGAATAGCTGGCTTGCATTGGAGAAATGAGGGTGAGCTCATAAAAAACAATCCTATTCGATATTAAAGGTCTGGGGATGTAGCTTAGTGATAGAGCGCTTGCCTAGCACACACAAGGCCTTGGGTTCTCACCCCTAGCACTGCAAAAAAAAGAGAAATCATTTGGTGTCCTTTCTTTCCTTTGATTCACTTTCTGCTAGTATATACCCCAGGAGAAGAGCAAAGACAATATTCTGGAGCCACAGGGAAGTGAAGGAAGAAACTATATTACCTAGACAAGACTCAGCCAACTGCTTTATGCAAATGAGTTTGAGAATGGACAAAATGATGCCACTGTTATGGAGGAAAAAATATACTTTGCTTGAGTTTATTTGTACCATCTTCAGCACAAGTCATGCAGATTATATATTGTTGAAGAAAGATCTCAAGACAAACAGATCCATTTCAACAACACTGGAATGTGGATACTGTGATAGGAGAGTTTGTATTTTCTTTACATGTTGTTTTTCTAGTTCTTAGACAGTGCTTGACCACAGTAGTCCCTAGATTTTTTTCTTGCTTTGAGTTATGTAGGCAAGAACCCACTGGGGACCTTAATTTTGTGGACTCTCCTACATCATTATTACTAATTAATTTTGTAGGACTAAATCTAAACCCAATTTGAGCAGACCAGTCTGATGGTGGTAAATTTTTAAATGGATTTTTGATAATTAAGTATGGCCCAAAGAAACACAAAGTTTTGGGGGTGACTTCACCCTGAAATGTGATCTGACAAGCATGAAGGCCAAGAAGCTTTCTTCAGAGTCTGCCTCAGTGACATTGACTCCTCCAAAAAAGCTTCACTAGCCAGAAGTTTGCCTCAGTGGGTTTTCGTTGAGAGTTTATTTTAAGGCTATTTATTATTCAAATACAGGAAGAATTCAGTCAAATCATGATTCACTATCATTAATTATTCACTGGGATTAAGGAATCGGTTATAACCACGTCTCCCTTTAATCCTGTTTTATTAATTTATATTCTTGGCAAACTCTTCCACTAAACAGATTCTAGCTTTCTATCAGGACCCAGAGAAAGAATGGAAGGTCCCTAGGGTCAAAGAGCAGCATTTGCTTTAATTTGTTAAAATAAATTAGCATGGGATTATAAGTGCTATTACCATAAACCCCCCACTGCTGCTGCGCTGGCCTTCAGGAGAATGGGGCGTGGTTAGGCGCCTCTTGCTTCAGTTTCTATCATACTGGAGAGTCCTGAAAAGCTGCTCTAAAACGATCAGGCAAGAGGGGAAGTCGTTGCTCTTTGTGAATGCGGATGTGTGTGTGTGTGTGTCTGTCTGTGTGTGTCTGTGTCTGTGTGTGTGTATTTGCACAGGCACAAGAGGGGAAATCAAGGTGGGTTTCAGGCACAGAGACGACCTCCAGGCCACTAGTGGTCGCTGCGGCACTGCTTTTCTACTCTGGCCGGAACGGGAAGAACAGCTTTCCGCTGAGAAAGCACTGCCAAGGGCTGGGCTGAGGAAGGAGGGCGCCAACCTCACCTTCTTTGTTCGTTTGTCTCTACGTTTGAATTCTAGCACTTCAGTCAACAACGCAGTTGAGCCTTAGGTTTCTCTCCAGAAAAATAATTTTAAAAAGTGTTTTGTGCTTTTGATGTACACTGTTAAAAATTCTGCTTCTTGAAGGACTTGAAACTAAAATGGGGAAATACTCAGGATAGAGAAGGAGAATGGGAGAGGCGGGAGGTGAAGGGAGGATAATAAAGAGTGGCAGAGGGACTGAGTATGTTCAAAGTGCATCATATGCATACGTGGAACATCCATAACAGTACCATTGATGTACTCTAACTTTATAAACGCTCTGCTTCTTCATTTGTTTTACAATTAGCCCATCCATAGACTAAGTAGGATTTCAAATTTTCTGGATTTTGATGAACACACCTGCACTTCTTCTGTGTGTTCTCAGCATTATAAATGTATTCTTCTGTATTTGCAAGTCAATCATGTTCTAAATTAATCAAATCTAGTTTTAAATATGTTATTGTTTGTTGTTAGGTGCTGTCGAGTTGGGTCCGAGTCATAGTGACCCTGTGTACAACAGCACGAAACTCCCCAACACTGTGCCACACCTAGCCCTATGTCACTGCTTCTCTGCTATTCATAGGGTTTTCAATGTCTGAAAGTTTCGGGATTGCTTTGGGAGTGGATTGCCACATCCTTCTCCTATATTTTTAAATATACTGACAACTAATTTTGGAATATTTTTAAGTTGTGAAAATTCATCTCTCTTTTCTGGCTTATAAATTCTAACCCATAATTATTGGTTTGATTTTTTAAAAAATGAATTAACATTTAGAGAGTCTGTCCACTTTTACTTCCCCTTGCTAGCTGGCCTAGGGGTTCTGGGGCATTAAAAGAGGCCTGGGATCACGCCTGCCCTCTCAGGTGAGCAGTTAAATGGAGAAGCAGGTGAAGGGCCTAGCCAGAGGCCTGTGTTTTTACCTTGGCTTGTGTGTGGCTTGTACATAACATGTGGAATCTGAAAGAATTTGGTGTGGATTAATTTTCTTCCCTCTGACAATTGGGCAAATTTGAGCAACAAGAGAATTAAGGTCCTAGAACCTCTGACTTCTGTGTTCACACAAATATTATCAGGCATGTGTCTTATAGCTGATTGGGATTTCCTAACACCCCGTATGCAAATTCCCAGCACACAGCGGGTTGCAGGACAGACAATAAGTAGAGCATCATCCAACACTTCACCACCCTACCTGTGACCAGCCATTCTGTTCTTGGGACAAACTGAACTGCTGTCTTTAAACCTTGAGCTGTCAGGTAAATGCATAATTGTAATGGCCCAGGCCAGAGCTATCTAATGTCTTATGTAGCACGTAGCACAGGGGAAGTTATATGATTTGTAAGACACATGTGAGCCTGTAAGAAAATGTCCCTTGCTGTCTGAGGTCCCTGGCCCACGGCCACCTGGGGGCTGCAGGAACCCATAAAAAGGCATGTGAGACCCAAGTATAGAAAGAGCTGATATGAGGTTCTAGACACCATTATGTGGACATCTGAGGAGGGCAGTTTCCTCTGCCCGTATCTTTAAAACACATAGGCAACTGAGAATTGTGAAAATGAAGTCATAAGAGTTTAACAAATAAATCGCTCACAATAGGTGTTAAGTGGGACATCATTAAGGAGTGTCTTTTTATCTGAAATTGGAGGGTAAAGAAATGTTTCTTACTGCAAAAAGAATCTCTCTAAAAAAGAAAATAGTGTTTTTTAGGGGGGGCTTATTTTGTTTTGTTAAATTAGAGACACTATCCAGCTACTCCTTCTAGATTGGTATGTGAATAAATTTAAGTTTCTATATCGTTTAGAGTAATCTCAGGGACTCTTGAACATCTGCATTCCCAAATCCCACTGTATACTGATGACATCATTAAAAAGGTATGAAAGATGAAAAGATGGCTCGTCTCCTCTTTTTTCCCCTTTACTTTGTGTCTTTCCTCTTCCGTCCCAATGTGGATAAGAACAAGTCCTTGGATACTGTTACACATAGGTGGCACAAGCCCTCTTCCACCCACCAACACCCTGGATCAATGCTCTGGACAAGGAGTGAAGCCTCACCAACACTTCTTTACCCTGGAGCTGCTGCTATCAGTCAGCAAATGGAAAGCCTAAGATTGCTTTGCAAAAATGAGTTATTTCATTTGATGAAATTTGTATATGGGCTGTTCAAAGTTATCTCATATTAAAAATGTGCGAGGGAAATTCCACTGGGAGTTACAGAACAGCAATAACATTTAAAGAAATTACTAAGCTTGACATCCAAATAGTTTATTTTCAATACCCCACCACACTTCATGATAATTCTCAGCCATAACCATAATGCTTTAGGTACCAGCCTCGTTCCTCACACATTGGGAATGCTTCCTGTTTTGCCTTAAATCCAATTCCAAGTGCTTTATCTTAAGAACATATTGGAGTCCCTGTGTACCTGAATAGAGGCTCAGGAAACGCTCTGGCCCAGTCTGCTTCTACTCAGAGGGCAGCTTCTGGAAATATCCATCCAGTCAAGTTCTTTAAAGCTGGAAATGTTTTCACTGGTCAGCCCAATAGCAAAAGAAACCCATTTCTTTCTATTTCTTTTCTTCTTTCTTTCTTCCTTTCTTTCTTCCTCTCTCTCTCTCTCTCTCTCTCTCCCTCTCTGTCTGTCTTTCCTTCTTTCTTTCCTTCTCTTTTTCTTCTTTTCTTTCTTTCTTTCCTTTCTTCTTTCTTTCTTCTTTTTCTTTCCTTTTTTCTTTCCTTTCTTTTCCTTTCTTTCTCTTTTCCTTTCTTTTTCTTTCTTCCTTTCATTTGCTTTCTTTCTTTCTTTTGCTCTTTCTTTCCATTCTTTCATTGTTTCTTTCATTCTTTCTTTCTTTTCTTATTTTATGATAGGGTCTTGCTATGTAGCCCAGGCTGACCTGGAACTCACCATCCTCCTGCCTCAGCCTTCTGAGTGCTAGGATTGCAGATGTCCATCATCATGCCAGCCTTTTTTATTTTTTCCTGTTTGAAACTTGACTTCTCTGAGTGCTTATTCTAAGAATAGGCAATTGGTTTTACAGACCACTCTTGGTGTCAGCAGTTGATATTGATTTCTCAGATTCTTTCTCTGAGAAATCCAGAGTAAAGGGTCTAAATTTCCAAATCAGTGGCTCTGTGAACCCAAATGAGTTTGGTTCACATGCTACTTCTCAGGAAACTTTCCCTTTGGGAAAATCTATGGGTGAAAATCAGGCTGGAAATAAGGGGCCCACTGCACCCTTGCATCCCCCACCCCACCCCACCCCAGTCCACAGGGAGGGTATGTTCCTGGAGGAGGGTGCTGAGCCCCTTGCCATGGTCTGCCCTGCTCAGAATGGCCCTCTTGGCCTCAGCATGGGGCAGCCGCGTAGACTGGGAAGAGCACCTGCATGAGAACCCACGGCTCGTGGGCCTGCATCTCTCTCTGGTGCCAGTTCTTGTTTTCCTCTTGACCTGCCATTTCCTCATTTGCAAAATGGGAATATTGGACTAGATCGTGCTCTAAGGATGAAGGCAGCATCATCCCCAGGCAGACAAGGCATAGTTGCTGGGGATAGAAAGTAATTCTCACCTATGACACTGATTTGTGCCCTTCCAATACTCAACCCAGCCTAACAAAATCCCATTCTTTAGCACTAAATTCATCTTCTTAGGGAGAATTTAAATATATTTAAATTTTTCTCCATAGGAATGTGACATCTGACAAAGGAAAAAACTTGAGAAATGCTATGTGAGATCACTTCTATGGTCTTTGTTGTTGTTGTTATTAGGTGCCATCAAGTCGGTATCTAATTCATAGCGACCCTACATAGAACAGGCGAAACACTATTGTCAGTGCTTCACTGCTGTTCATAGGGTTTTCAACGGCGGATTGATTTTTGGGAGTGGGTTGCCGGGTCCATCTCCCAAGCATACAGCACCTGGTATTCCCAGGCGGTCTCCTATTCAAGTACTAACCAGGCCCAACCTTGCTTAGCTTCCAAGATCTGACAGGATCAGATGCCACAGGGCTACAGCTGCAGGCTCTATGGTCTTTAGAATTCTAAAATTATAGAATTCAATGAAATGCAGAAATTCCTGTGAAACGGTGGGACCTACAGAGTGAATTCAATGAAGAAGTTTTTGTTACTGTTTAGGATTAGGTTTGTACAACTAAAATTGGAGATTTTTTTCTCTATAAACCTGAGGTGTATTCATTACAACATAGGCAATGATACTATCTCAATGTTATGTTTTTATTTCAGGCACAAATAACAATGAAACAATGAAATCAGGACTTTCTAGAAAAATATGATTTCTCTTTTAAAAAATTCATTAAAAATAGCATAAATATTAATTTCATACTGAAGAGGCATGCAGTATAGAGCAAGCTGTATAAGAAGTATTATTTAGATTGTAGAATTAGTTGTCAACTTAATGTCTCCAACAATTAGCAAGCACTACTTTACTGAACAATTTTTCTGTCCTAACTCTTCTTCAAAAATAATAACTAATTCTCCATTCAATCAAATTAGATTTTGCAAAAAACAAAGTTTTCCATGTTGATATGACTCCCAAACACTTACATTTACTCCTAAATGCTTCAATCATTTTAGGGTCAAAAGATCTCCACTTCTAACATACGGGTTGTTAGGTGCCGTTGAGTCGGTATCGGACTCATAGCGACCCTCATAGGGTTTTCAATGGCTAACTATTTCGGGATTGCCTTGGGAGTGGATTGCCAGGCCCTTCTCCCGTTTTTGCAGTGCTGGGAATTGAACTCGGGTCCTCAGAGACTGCAGTGCAGCGCTCTACCCACTGAGCTAAATCCCAGCCCAACATATGGGTAGACTAGCTAGAATATATTAATCTTAACTTTGCATTCTTCAAATTCTTAATTAACTCTCTAAATATTCCCTATGCTTTTTCCCCTCCAATTATTATTGCACAAGGGAAAAATAGCTTTCCTGAGTGAAATAGAACAGAGGGAATGGATGGTAGGAAGGACAGTGAGTCTTAAAAAGAGTAGGATCTTTAAGCAAAGGTTAAAATTTTTGATCTTGGAAATTTTCCACAATGCTCTGAGCTTTTCCATTTCTTTGTAAAATACCTGCCTTAGGAATATTATAACAACAAAGTGCACACCTCATCTAGAGAACCATTGTAGAACTTGCACATAATAAGGGTTTCTTTAATAGTGACAGATATTATTAATAGACATTGCATATCTTCTTTGGTTCCACTGTTTTTGACTTTAGCAGCAAAGGGAAAATATCTCTGGCTTGTTATCCTTAACCATAACTTTCTCTTAGGCCTTTACTAATCAACAAAAATGTTTCTCTCTTCTTACCACTTAAATATGCCATTAGCATTGTTTAAAAACTCTTCAGGGTTCTTTATATTTTGAACCTCTTAAATTGGTGGATGTCTTATGATTATTGTTCCCTTTCTCAGAACATCTCAACAGGAGTTATTCCAAGTAAAAGAGAGATTAGACTAACGTACAGTCCTCCTAAGAACCTTTTAAGTGCTATTCAAAGCAGAAGATAAAGCTTGGAACAATAATGCAGCTCTGGCGGTCAGGAACGGGTGGCTTGTGGACTGGTGATCTCCCTTGTTCATCAGTACAGAAGTCCCCTCTATATCTAGAACTCATTCTATAGTCTTCTGAGCATCACTTTCCATCATCTAAAGCAAAAATGATAATCTTCCTTGGAACTCTTGTTTTCCATCCGTAATATTTGGTCTCTTCTCCTCACCTGGGGTCTGTGGCTTTTAGACAGTTGCACATCTCCCTGGAAACTATCATCATATATAATGCCCTATGGGAAACCAGGCATTCCATTGGACTAACTGCTTCATTGGGCAGCTGGTGGTCAGAGGCAACAGCAGAGCTGGTTCCATTAACCACACGCCCTATCCTTGGTCAGTGTCTGTGTGTTTGTGCTCTGATGGCCAAAGGCTGTGTTTTTCCGGGCTGCTTTCCCCAGGCAAGACTGCAGACCACCTACTGACCCAGGACAAACATCCTGGGTCTCTGCAGCAATCCTAGTCCACAACCAAGGTAGGAAAGTGAATATGAAGGATTTGGTGGTTTGTGAAGAGTTGAATTGGTTTTGTGCATCTTCTTCCTCCTCAACATTTTTGGAAGAGTATATTTCTCAATTTACTCTAAGTAGTGCTTCTATCACCAGTCCTGGTGGGAAAGGGATATGACTTCTTATTTCTGAAGATTACTATGTTAGTCAGATGGTACTTAAGCTATCAAAAGTATTTGCTTTTGCTCCTCTCTCTCTGACTTGGAAGGGTAACTGTTGACGTGGAGAAACAGAGAAGTATGGGATTGTAGCAGAGGCTGAATCCTAAGACTTTATGTGGTCCAATTGTATTACGTGCCTGAGAAGGACATGGAGACCCCAGAAACATCCTGGCCGTGAGTGAATGTGGGTGGCACAGGCTAGGATTGGGATGCTGGCACCCAGGGCAGCATGTTCTCTGTACCTCTCTTGTTGGTCTAGGCCAAGTGAGAGGGTCACTGAGATATGGACATGACATGCAGTCTACTTTGTGTAAATAAAGGATCCAAATCCCTTTTGAAGGATTGTTAATAAGCTGTCGGTGGATTTTCTGCATAAGGGCTGACTGTCTTATTTATTCACAGAAAGGCACTCAATAAATGCCATTAGATTAAGTTTAAGTCAGGCATGGGTGCTTCTCAACAATCAGATTGAATCATTCACTCATAAACTGGATATCTATAACCAGCAGTCACTTTCTACATTAAAACATAGAATGCCTTCCATTCATATTGTATCATCATCATGCATTTAAGATCTTATTTTCATGTGTACCACCAAAATGAAATTTAAACATGAATTAAAATTTAATAAAAGTACAGTCTCCCATGATTAAAATAAGCTTTAAACATTTTTAAAAATACATCTGAATTCCAGAGGAGCTTGTGGCTAGCAGCTCACCAAAGATTCTTGTTCTTCCTTCCACAGCAAGAAATTGTGGGTAGGATAATGCTGCCCCAACCGAGACATTATTTCCTAACTCTCCCTACATCTAGCTGGTGTCATGTGCCTAGTTCTCAAGAATGTGAGGGGAAGCGATGTGTCACATCACAGCAAGGCCCTCGGAGATCAATTCAGCCATCTGCCCATGAAGGATACCCTCCTTGACTATTATTTGAGTAGAAATAAAATTTAATCATCTTAAATCCCTGATGTAGAAGAGTTTATACAATACAGCAAGTAGAGTTATCTTTATACAAGAGTCAGAATAAAAATGACCCCATTTGACTCTAACAAAATGTATGTTAAAAGGAAGATACAGATTCTACAAAAAAGACCTCCAATTGCACCAATTGTTGTGGGTACCAAACAAAGGCTGTGTATCTCCTGCTCCATCTCTGAGTTACATAAACTGAGAGTCATGAACTGAAGATAGTAATTGAAAGGTCAGATTGATGAGACCAGACCCAGAGATAAGATTTCTATGACAGGTTGATGGATACTCCACTATCAAGGTATACTTTTAATCATAATCTCATTACTTTACTTCTGATTGTTGGACTCACCTTGCAAGAAGAATTTGGTTCTGAAAATGGCCTTCAGGGCCAGGGGAAAGTGAGGGATGGAAGGATAGGGAGAGAGAGAGAGAGAGAGAAAGAGAGAGAGAGAGAGAGAGAGCGCACAATAAGAATATATGAGTAAGGAGATACAGCAAAGTATTGTTGAAGGGGTAGAGAGGATAGAGGGTTAGAAACTTAACACAGTGTCTGTAGATGTCTCCATAGGACCAGGAGGAAATCATCCCAAGCCAGTAAGTGTGTCATGGGGAGAAATGAGGATTTAAACTTAATAGCAAATAGATCCAGCAATGCAGCTTTGTAGAGCTGTAGGGGAGTTTGGTTCTTAGCCCAGAGAGAGCTTAATAGAAGTCAATAATGAAATCATCAAGATGCAGGCATTAAATGCTTCAATGTGCTGTCTTTGCCTTTGATTACAAAGGCTTTTTTTCCCCTCTCCAAGCACAACCTCAAAGTACACAATAGAATGTTCACTCAAGAGAAAACAAAGTACTCACTTCATACACACACACACACACAGTCATATTGTCTTAGTTCATTATCTCGTTCTTTCTGGAGGGAAAGTCAGAAAACAAGGAAACAGACGTAGTTTAGGGATGGAGAGAAGTGGAAGCTCTGAATATAAATTAAAATGCATGTTCAATAGCCACTCAGTTAGAAATACTGTTGCTTACATGATCTTACCCCCACCCCCAAATTCAGCAGCAATGGTGGCCTATTGTATAGCACTTTCAATGCAAAGGACTCTTAATGCCTTACTAACATTTGTTTATTGAATGTCAATCCACTCCAGGTAGGAATGTAAATACATTTTCTTTACACAAAGCTAATTCCCAGGGTAATGTTTCAGTTCTACCCTACCTCCCACTAATATCAAGTCTGGTAGTAATACTCTAGAAGGAGTCACAGAATTCTCTCTATAAAATTAAAGAGACTAAAATCCTAACCCTGATGATTCCAGAATTATGATATTATTAATTTTGAGTTATACATAAAAATGTCTTTTAAAATTTATATGCCATCCATATATTTATTCATTGAATGAGTAAGTATTGGGAACTTCCTCTGGATTATTCACAATTCTTTAGGTAATCTTTGTAGAAATGAATGTGACATGGTCTCTGCCCTTAAAAGGGTCAAACAGAATTATTTTACTGTCTTCTAAATAACAAGAGAAGACAGGTACAGTGGTGCATGCCTGTAATCCCAGCAACTGAGGAGGCAGAGACAGGCTGATCATAAACTCAAGGTGAGGGGCAGCCTGTGTAATTTAGTAAGATCCTGTCTCAAGTTAAAAAAAAAATTTAAAGGGGCTAGGGGTACAACTTTTTTTGCAAAGTGTGAGCAAGACCTAGGTTCAGCCTACTACTACTGAAAAAAATAACTAAAGAAACCAAAGATGTCAGAATATGCAGAAATTACATTATATTTGCCAGTATGGAAGATGACAGTGTATTTTTCAGTAAACATTTTCATCTTTTCTGCTATTTAAACCTACATAAAGATTAGAAAGCTAAAGGTAAAGTGAGGGTTTTCACTGTTCTTATTTTGAAAAGAATATTCCTTCTGAATCTGACAATGAAATTTAAGGTTTATCTACTCCTCTCTCTGGGTCCCTCCTCTTGCCAACCTCAAGCAGGAGGTACACTGGAAAGGTAAGACCAACTGTACTTGAGAACATTATGAAGAACACCACCGGGAAGATAAAAGTCAGAAAGGGGAGTTAAAATCCCTACTGCTTTGCCTCTCTTTATTTTCTTGGGGTCTTGAGGCAAATGTTCAAAAACCAATATCAGGGCTTCAAAGTTATAGCCACTTATAAGAGTCAAACTGTTGATTTTCTCCTTCTATTAATTGACCAAAGGAGACAATAAAAAGTATTTGCACTGCCTGTTGAGGACTTATCTTCTACATTTTTCTGTGGTTCATGAGTTCCAATGCAAGTAGCACTGACAAAGGAATCCAGACCCCAGAACAGGTACCTATAAAACATACAATATTTTAAAAAACCAAAACCAAACCAAAACAAAACAAAAACCCAAGAATGGGCTGGGCATGGCGGCTCATGCCTGTAATCCCAGCAACTCAGGAGATGGAGGCAGGGGGATCACAAGTTTGAGACCAGAGGTAGCTTATGTAACTTAGGGAGATCCTGTCTCAAATTAAAAAGGTAAAAAATGGGCTGGGGGTGCAGCTCAGTGGTACAGCACTTACACAGCAAGCATGCAAGTGCCAGACTCTAGGTTGAACCCCCAAGTACCAAAAAAAAAAAAAAGTAAGAACAGAATTCCCTTTATGTCTTTATCATTTTAAAATAGTGATAAAATTTAAATGGAGTAAAATGCACAGATTTTAAGTGTAGAGTTTGATGAGTTTGAATGAATGTATGTGCTCATGGAATTACAACCCCAACACAAATACCAAAACTTTCCACCATCCTTTCCTTTCCTGTCCTTGCCTTTTCTTTCAGAAGCAACCATGGGTTTTAGTTCTTCCCCCCAGCCCTGTTTTGCCTGTTACAGTATTTAATATAAGTAGAACAGTACAGTGTGTACTGTTTTGTGTCTGGCTTTATATTCACTCCATGTGCTCAAAACTCATCACGGCTATTGAGTGTATCAGAAATTAAATTCTAAAGAATGGTAAGTATTCAATATGCACCAATGTATGATGTTTAGGTTGCTTTGATTGTTTTTATTATTGTGATTAAATTTGATATGAAAATTCTTGTTCAAGTCTTTTTGTGTACACATATACTTCTCCTTCTGGGAGTACCATTGCTGGGTCATAGGCTAGATATATATTCAACTATGAGAAATTGCTTATTTTCCAAATGAGCAACTACTTAATCCCATCAGCAATACGTAAGAGTTTTGGTTGTTCCACATTCTTGCCAACATTTAGCTTTGTTAGTTTTTCTAATTTTAGTCATTTTAGTGGACACAAAATGATATCTCACTGAGGTATTAACTCATGTTTTCTGGATGACTAATGATGGAAAGGAGCATTTTACATGCTTTGGGCGATTATCCTATTCTCTTTTATAAAGTATATGTTCAAACCTTTTCTCAATTTTTAATACATTGTTTTCTAACTATTGACCTGTTAGTAGTTTTAATGTGTCTAGATTTGTGCTCTTTGTCAGGTATGTTTTGCATATATATTTCTTTCAAGTTTGTAGCTTGCTAACTCACTCTTAATTATGTGCTTTAATGAACAGAATATTTTAATTTTAATGAATTCAAAGTTATGGCTTTTTTCTGCATCTGATTATTGCTTTCTGCATCCTATCTAAGAAATACTTACCTACTTTAAGGCTGCAAAGATAATCATTTGTGTTTTCTTCTAGAGCTTAATATGGTTTATCTTTAATTTTTATGTACGATATAGGGGATAGAGTCAAGGTTAAAGAGAATGGAATTTTTCCTTTCCATCATGAAGTGTATTCATTTGAGTAAATCTTTCTTTCTTTCCTATTTAATGTGCTCATATACATTTATGTTGTTTTTGTTAGCTGCCATTGAGTTGGTGTCTGACTCATAATGACCCTACATATAGTAGGTGAAACATTATTGTTAGTGTTCCTGTGCTATTCATAGGGTTTTCAATGGCAGATTGTTTTTTGGGAGTGAGTTGTTGGGTCCGTCTCCCAAGCCTGCAGCACCTAGTGTTCCCAGGCAGTCTCCCATCCAAGGACTAACCAGGCCTGACCTTGCTTAGCTTCTGAGATCTGACAGGATCAGATGGCACAGTAGTATGGCTGCAGGCTGTATGCATTTATAGATGTGTACTGTGTAAAATATTATATTAGTTTCTTTACTCATATATAGAAAAAGCTCACATGATTCATCTGAATTGATGGATAAATTTTCAAGAGTACAGGTATGATCAGGCCATGGTTCCTCCTTTCAAGGAGTGGAGGATCCGGGAGTGGAGCTGATAGGTGGTCTGGAGAGCTTCTGGCCTGCTTATGAAGATTCATATATTCAGATCAATAATTTGAGACCTACGGGGAACAACTGGCAATAGCAGGAGATTTTAGTCTCCCTAGAGCTAAGGGGCTGGGATTTAGCTCAGTGGGTAGAGCGCTGCACTGCAGTCTCTGAGGCCCCGAGTTCAATTCCCAGCACCGCAAAAATGGGAGAAGGGCCTGGCAATCCACTCCCAAGGCAATCCCGAAACAGTCTGCCATTGAAAACCCTATGAGGGTCGCTATGAGTCAGATACTGACTCGACGGCACCTAACAACACAACAACAACAAGAGCTAAGGGGTTTGGCTAGTATCTCAAGAAGTACCCAGTTAGTGTCCAGAAGTCCTTGGAGGTTGACAGGGAAAAACTGATTAAACTTTGATTTAAAGTTGGGAAAAGCTTGGGACAGATAACCATGACATGAGGCATATAAACCCAGGAGATGATTCTAGGTGTAGAAATGTAACCAGGGAAAACCAGCACTGTATTTGCTCTGGGTTCATTATCTTCCAGGGGGATACAAACACGTGTCTCTTAAAACCTTTCAAATAGACTTATTTAAAAATCATGAGTTACAGTGCTTAGGAGCATATGTCGCTTACACTAAACATCTTAATTTCTGTCAGATTACTACAGTGTGAACACAATTTTCATTTTTCTCCAAAACAAATTTTACTCTTCAATCTGTTAACTTGCCTGAAACTACCTTGGGAAGGATGTTTACCCTGTGGATCATTACCTAGCTTGTCTATACCAACTTTACCACTATCACCTGTCCTATGGTTGTTCTGTTTTTTTTTTTGTTTTGTTTTGTTTTCATTTTATTTGGGAGGGAAAAACAAATACAAAACAAAACAAACAACAACAAAAACATGGTGTAAGAAGTTGCTAGGAGACCCTTCAGCCCATTCAGCCTTCTTCATGAAACTATTTAAAGCCACACAAAAGGTGAATTTGAAGGATCTGAAAAGTTTCCCCAAATAGGATTCTTCTAGTTGTTATTTGGCAAGGTATTCATGATTACATAAGGTTAAAATGTCTATTAAATACAGAAAAGTGGGCTTTGCTTTAGAATGTCTAAACTCATCCCCCTGATAATACATGGTTAATATACTCAACCCCAGGGCATCTTATTGACATCTCCTAAAACAGCACCCATGTCCATTTTCAGAATTATGTTTGTGGTGCAGTTTGGGGAATGGCACCCTACTCTGGACCAACCTGCCATGTGATCTGTGAGCCACCAGCTCTTACTATCCGTCATGCCCACAAAAGTTTCAGTTGTCTCTGCTATCCCTTTTCCCTCATCATAAAACACTAACAAGGAGAGACCCAATGAAGAAGAAATGAATTATACGCAATTTGATTGGCCTCACATTGGGGTACAGCAGACTTCACTGCTCAAACCTCAGCCAGTCGCCCCCAGACTAACAGCTTGTCAAACCATGCTATAATTCATTCCTTTTCCCCCTTGAACCTGCTAGGAGAGTGAGTATGTAAATTTCAACCTATTTTTAAGGGTTATTTTCACTCAAGTGAAATCTATCAAGGAAGGAGGGTTATTTTTACAGCCTACAGCAACTGCTGATCACCATGGCAACCGGCCTGGTGAAATGCAATAAAGCATCCCTCTGTTATCGTAAACACAAAAGGGAAACACTGAAATCTAAAAGAAAGGCAATTATTGTAGGAGAAAGAATCAACCTGCCAATGGAACATTTTCAATACTGCGTGGCTTCACTGAGCTGGGCAGTGCTTCCAGAGGGAGCCCTGTCCAGTCTTTGCACTCTGCTGGTTGGGACTAAACAAAGATCGGGGTAAGAGTTCTGGGAAGAACCAGAGTTGCTTTCATTTCCAGCTGACAAAATCACACATTATTTCAAACCAATACAAATTTTTTTTTCTTTTTCTCATTTCTTAAATCACAAAAAGGGCTTAGAAAATGTAGACATTAGGGAGGAGGAAAAGAAATACCCATATCAATCTAGTTTTCTTTAGGGGAGCATTTTATTGTTGACTGTGGAATTGTAGATAGAGAAAAAAAGAAAAATCTGCGTAGATGATAGAATTTTTTTTTTTTACATTTCTTCTTATCTCTTAATTGTCTTTTACACGGGTTATTGGAAAATTCCAAGTAGATGAGAGCAGAACCACTGTTCGCAATTGCTAAAGTTTAGATTCAATAAGCTCTAAGATTCGTGTAAAATCCAGGAAGTCAAGAGTCCTTGGAACATACACATAAACTGAGATAATTTAAAGTAGAAATTCTCGTTCCCATGTTGTAGATTAAAGAACTGGGGCCTATAAATATTCAAGTTATAGATGACCTGAACAAAGAAGCATGGCCATGAATTATAGAAAAGAACACTTAGACCAAGAATTTAAAAGACTAAAGAAACTTCATGGCTAATTTTAAGTTTTGAGGGTTTGTTTTCTTACCAACATGGAGTTTGAGAACCAGTTCTTCCTTTCCCCATTGGAATTACCTCTAGATAGTATAGCTAAGAATGAGGGATGACTGCCCCATGTCTGCTTCCAGGCTGTGATCTTGATCATCACTCCGAGACTCTGGTTGGAAGCTGGTCACTTAGCTGTAGCTCACAGCCTGAAAAATCAAAGAACACACTCCTCCCTGTTATAAGCTGCCCCTTTTAAGTGCAGCTCTACAGAGGTAGGCAGTGTTTTCCTTCAGACGACTATCATGCTGAGCTTGGGTTTATTGACTTTACTGTGTTTGCGTAAAACTAAAGGGAATTACATCATATGAAACAAGACAGTAAAACTGGCAGGTCATATATAACATTTATATTCCAAGGGGAAAGTGCCCAAGGTTAAACACTTCATGTGTACAGTTCAGTTACAAAACTGGCCTTCTGGTCTGTAATGCTCTCTGAAAAGCACTCTCCTTCTTTCTTTATCTTCTAAATTTCACCATATACAGCTCCAGCCCCTGTAGAGAGCTCTACCTGCTACTCAAAGAGATTGGCTTGTTCCAAGACCCATTCATCTTTCTCCATCAATACATTTCATTATTCATTCAACAAATGCTTATTAAGTCCTTTACTACCAAAGGTGTCAAAAAATGGCACATCTTGGGACAAAACCTTCCATTTTACTATGTTAAGAGTGTATTGTATGTTGCTCTGCTTACTTCTGTCCCTCATGCTAATGGTTTCATGACTTCTGTGGAGAGCATGTCAACTGCTCCAACACCATAGCAGAAGAAGCAGGCTGTGCAGCTATGAAGGCCTGTCAGATCCTTCCCTGTGCTCATCACACATTGTGCCCCACATTTCATGCTTATCACAAATGCATGCAGTTATTAGGTGAGGTGGAGCATCTGCCGCACTCACGCCTACATTGTTACACTTCCACAGCATTCTAAAATTTCAACTACCACTTCAAAATGGTCGTGTTCCTCCAACAACAGCCATGCTTCCACCTTTTTCTTTGACTCTCTTATCTATCGCTTCATTACACTAGCATCGACTTGATTAATGCTGTCTTTTTAGTGAATGTTATATTACACATTGCTATTGCATTGAATTCAACTTCAAAAAGTAATACATAGATAACAGCTCTTAAAATGTGTGCACATTTTGGGGGGATACATCTTTTGTCACCCCTGTTATATGCCAAGTTGTGATCCATGCTTTGGTGGTATTGCAGTGAAGAAAACAGGTGACAATCTGTGTCTCATGGAGCTTATGTTGCAGTAAGGGAGAGCATCAACAATATGTGATATAACAGATGAAAATAAATTTTGGAGTAAAGTGAGGTAAAAAAGTGGGCTGATGAATACAGGGGTACAAAGGAGGAAACAATTTTAACAGGGAATTTAAGAATACTTATACCACTGAGGTGTCTGATTCCATCAGATCTCAGAAACTAAGCAGGGTCAGGCCTGGTTAGTACTTGGATGGAAGACCTCCTGGGAACACCAGGTGCTAGGTGCTGTAGGTTTGGGAGACAGACCCAGCAACCCATTCCCAAAAATCAATCTGCCATTGAAAACCCTATGAACAGCAGAGAAGCACTGACAATAGTGTTTCAACTCAATGGCACCTAACAACAACAGCAGCATACTGAAAAGGTGACATCTGAGTTAAGACAAAGCAGATGAAGAAATCAGGCACATAACTCTAGGGAAAGATGAGTATTCTAGGTTAGGTGAATGGAATTGCAATGGAATGGGGGCAGGAGAATTCCAGGAGTGCTTTTGGAGGTGAGTATGGCTACAGTACAGTGAGTGAAGAGAACAGTGGGTGATGTGGGAGGAGAGTAGGGAGGCAGCTCCTGTGTGTCATATTTGCTGCACTGTGAGGACTTTGGTTTTAAACGAAGGACTCATGGGACCTGATCTATATTTTAATGTATAGCTCTGGTTTTTGTGTTGAGAATATACTGTTGAGAGACAAGAGCTAGGCCTAATTTGGAGGCTATCACAATAATCCAGATGAGAGACAGTGCTGGCTGCCCAAAGATTGCAGTGGATAAGAATTAATATTTTCTACATATATATGTCTGTGTATACAGTATCTATGTGTTTAAGATGCAGACCGCAAGACTTGCTGATGGCTTTCTAAAACCAAGTGATTGTACCTAAATAATAACTTGGTGGTTCAGGCAAGGTAGTCCTTTTGGAACTGTTTATCTAAGCTCCAAAGACACTTAAGTGGGAGATGGCACTCCAAATCCAGCCACCTTTGAAGCTTTCTTACCAATGTTAATTATAAGGAAACCCTTTTATTCTTATGGTTCAACAGGTAGGTGCTGGATCTTCCCTCCCTCTCATGCACATACCAATTCACCCCCCCATACACCATACAGCATTCACCCACACCTCATGAGAACATGCAGTAATTCTTAAAGATATTTTATATAAACTAATGATCTACACGGTATATCTGATGATCATTAATGGTCTCCAGAAAGTGTCCTGTAATTAGACAGATACAAAAGCAAAAGTACTTAAGCATTTTTTTACTTACAGTTCACAAATTGGAAAAGTTAACGCATGATTTTCAAAGGCATGTGATAGCATGCTTAAGCAGAAATACCTTTTAAGTCTGAACATGCATTCAGGGACCACATTAGAAAGTTCACCCCCAATGTCATTCTCTTAACACTGTACAATATGTGCTGCTGCAGGTCCATGGGTGAGTGCAGTGATTATACCAAAGTGGTTTCAAAATAAAAGAGCAAATGGAAAGCATGAAGATAAATTCTGAACACTGGGTTTTATTCAACTACACATACATCACCTTTAGTCCTTGATGTCCTCTATGAAACTTCCAAATAGTAGAATGAGGTACAGTGATCTACACGGTAGAGTACTGAGCATTTTCCACTGAACTGAATTAACATACTGCCTTACAGGGGAAAAGGAATGACTTTTTTTATTAGGAAAAATAGCAAAACCAGAAAACTCTAGAGATGTGATTCAAAATGACAATCTTGGACATTTGAACCTCCAGGATGGTACTCAGGCTCTTACAATAAAACTTACACAGCATTAATGATGAAGGGATTCCTTAGAAATAACTCATAATAAGTCATGAACAATTGTGAAATCAAATGCCACTATTCAACCACTATAGGTCAATTATCCCTTACCTGAAATACTGAAGACCAGAAGTCAAAATGTCATGTCAGCACTCAAAAATTTTGGGTTTAGGAGCATTTCCAGTTCAGTTTTTCAAATTAGAGATGTTCAACCTGTAAAGTCCATGCAAATATTTCAAAATTAAAAAAAAAAAAAAAAAAAAAAAAAAAAAAAAAAAAAAAAAAAAAAAAAAAAAAAAAAACCAAACCTGAAATACAGGCATTTCACTTTAAATGTGGGTAAAAGACAGTTTTGAAGAGCAGAAAACAGCTCCTCACTTGTGGTGATGCATCACCAATATGAGGGCAAATTCCTAGAAAATATATTTCAGTTACTTTTTAAAATATGATATAAACTGATAATGATGCTTTGTGATCAATACTAGCAGAAAAAAAAAACGGGTAGAAGAGGAAGAAGAGAGAGAAGAAGGAGGAGAAAGAAGGAGGAAGAAAAAGAAGAAACATTTAAAAGCTAATCCCCATGACTTGACCCAGTGACGACTTGTTAGCCAGTGTTTGGCTCACTGTGTCAATTCATTGCTGAAGGAGCAGTAAACTGTGGATAGATTGAACTGAGGCAGTTATTTTCTCAGCACAATAGCCCAGACCATTTCTAAAATGATACTGGTGGTCTAGTCTTGGTGCATTTCTAGGTCTGCAGTGGTAGCTTGCCCTAGTGGTCAGACTGGATGGATGACCAGTTGTATTCTATTTGGGTCAAAATACTCAAATTTTTTAAAAGTCTAGGTAAAGTGTTTAGTATTTTTTTTGAAATCCAAACTATAACCAAAATTTACTTCTTGTCATCAATCTTTATCACTTAGAGAAGGTAACAGTAAGACATTATAATATTTTAGACCTATATCAAAATACCATAATATTAATGGGCAGGAGTATTTTCCAGAGTTCAATGAAATGGAAGACTGAAGTGGTAAACACTTCAAGCTTCTTCAAGAGCTCATTCCCCACTGTAGCCCACCTTCACAAACGAGGTGGGGCTTCACTATACTGCCTGCAGAGTGCTATGGGAAAAGTCTCTTGATTTTTGGGTCTTGGCATGATCTGAATATCCAAACTCTTTGAAATAGCCACTAAGTACATGCTTTCTCTCACAATAACTTATAGGCATAAATTAGAACTTTTTACATTAATGGAAGGGTAAGAAAAGATGTGAAAATTGTATTACTAATACACTGAACAATATGCAAATCTGTTTTGCTCTTCCACTATGACTTTAAAATTCATTTACTAGGGAAAAACTTTCCTTGAGTCTGAGTTTAAGGAAAAATAAAAATAAAAAGGGGAGGAATATTTAGTTCCATGACTCTTAACACTTCTTGTTTACTGATAAAGAGCCTTTAGACTATTTTAGTGTACAAACACTCAGATCATAAATAAGTCATTAAACTCCAACATTTAATTCAGGATTGTCTTAGTTTCCCAGTATTAAAACAAAATACCCAAGGCTGGGTACTTTATAAGAAAACATATTTTCTAAGCTCAGAGTTGTAGAGGTTGAAATTCCAAACCCTATGGCACCAGCTCTAGCAAAATCTACCCTGGTTTTGTCACATCATGGTGGATAGCTTCATGGCAGGAACCCAAATAAGAGGGAAAGATTTCATGGTAAGACAGGAAATCAGAGTTGAGAGAGAAGCCAGTATTGCTCTTTTGTAATAATTCACTCTCATGGAAACTAACTGGGTTCCCATGAGAACTTCTTGAACCTCTTTCAAGAGCAGCACCTCCAATAACCTAACCACCTCCCAACTCTTAGATCCTGCTCCCTACACATCATCACACAAGAGGCCAAGTCTTCATCATATGAACTCTTGGGGATGTCCCACATCTAAACCACAGCAATGGCCAATCTCTTCTCTACAATGGGCCCCCTGGAGGCTGGCTACTTATAGAGATAGAGCAATTCATTGACCCTTCTCTTTTCTTTCCTTGGTTAGCAATTCCTCTCCTATCATAGCTTAATATTTGCTCCTTTAAGTGATCTTTGGAGAGAGAAGAGCAGAGGCAAAACACCCACTTCTACATGGGCAATGCATATGTCTTTTGCTCTTAGAGTGTTTTGTGGGCAGATGAGCAAAGTCAACTACATCTCGGGACATTTTTTACAGCAATATGTCTCTGCATACACACTTTTGGCTTTACCTTCTGTGATGTGGACAGGACTTTCTTTGAAGCAATATTTCTCCCCCTTCCGGCTCACTGTTGACTACCCCATTCCCAGAATCTCTCTGTTGAAATGCCCTTGATGTTTCCAGGGGCTCTTCTCCAGCAGGTCTTAAAACATCTCCAAGGTGATAAGTTTTTTTCCTACTATGGGCCACATCTGTTCCCCTGAATGCCCTCATACATTATAGCCTCCTAGTGTGAAAATTTGACTTTTGTTCTGGCCTTTTGCTTTGACTTTCTGCACCTAGATTTTTTGGCAAAGTCTCACTTCTAACACATATTATAGTTTCAAATGACATCTTTCCTTTAATTCATGACCACACATCTCAACCAGACTTTAGGGATACCTGGCTTCTCCTTCTCTAATTCTTTAGCAAGCTCACTTTTCAGTCTTCTAAATAAATATTTTTCAATTCCTTCACTCTTCTTAAACTACCACAATTTCTTTCCACTTCATTCTCAACTGATGACATTATTTCTTATTTTACTCTGATAAAAGAAATAGAATAAGAATCTTCATATTTCCCCCATCTAATGTACCAAGCAAGTTACCTAGATACAAAATACACTTGGAGTATTTTGTCTCCTAAACCATTAAATGTATAATTTTTTTTATCTATGTCTAAAACCAATTCTTCCATTTATTCTATGGACCCCAACTGGTCTGTAGTTGTTGTTAGGTGCTGTCAAGTCGGTGTCCAACTCACAGAGACCCTACATACAACAGGTAAAACAATATTGTCAGTGCTTCTCTTTTATTCATAGGGTTTTCAATGGTTGATTGGGTTTTTTGGGAGTGGGTTGCCAGATCCTTCTCCCAAGCCTACAGCACTTGGTGTTCCCAGGCAGTCTCCCATCCAAGTAGGCCCAATCCTGCTTAGCTTCTAAGATCTGATGGGATTGGATGCCACAGTGGTATGGCTGCCACTGCAACTGGCTTGGGGTGACACTATTTTTCAATATTCTACCCTCTTAGCTGTGCCAACAAAATTTTTCTACTTCATTTGGTCATTCTTACAGGTATACAAACACACCACTTCCATCCTTATGTACTCCCTTATTTTTACCTCCTTTATTGAAAACCTCCTTAAAATAGTTTTCCGTATTTTCTATGTCAACCTTTGGTCCTCTAATTCTTTCCTGAATCAACACCAATTAGGCTCTGATCATTCTACATCGAGGAATGTCACCAATGGCGAAGCCCCTAAATAATTTTGACCTAGTCTAAAAACATTTGACATTAGGTTTTTCCCTCATACACGAACCAGTTTCTTCCTTCAGATCCACAATGTCACTTTGCCACCTTCTTTCTCACTGGCTGCTCCTTCTCTCCTGCTTCTGTTAGTTTCTCTTCACCCTATTAACTGTGACCTTGTACAAGTTACTCAACTTTTCTGAACTCCCTCATTTGTAAAACAGAATTAATACTAGTATCTGACCCAAGAGTATTTTGAAAATTAAATGAACTAATATATTTGAAATACTTAAAATAGTGTCTAGAATAAGATAAGCACTATGTAGATGTTAGTTTTTTTTTATCATCGTCACCATCATCATCATCACCCTGTCCATTTAACAAATGCTGAAGTGTCCCTGGGGCTCAGTATCCAGGATCTTTTTTTCAAATATCTATCTACACCACTCCTTGAGTGATTACATTGGTTCTTTGCCTAACTCCCATGAAGAGCTTGATAATTCTCAGTTTTCTGCCTCAAGTCCTGTTTCTTCTATGATCTATAGACTCAAATATTTAACTTCCTACTCAGTGTCCTCACTTGATGTTCAATGGCCATTTCAAACTTTTTGCTCCAAACTTGTATTGCCCATCATTTGTAACTTCTCAGTAAATTGCTACTCTATTTCATTTCTTAGGCCAAAACTTTGATATCTTTTTTAGTGAACTATCCATCTACCTATTGTGAGTCTATACTTCTGAATCTTAAACATAATAAACGGGATAGTATAAATATTTAGGTTATGTTAAGCTTGAACCTCAGAGATGGTAAGCAAATGTACCGTCAAAAATTCCCAGTCCTGGCGTCTTATCGGTGAGAACCTCACTCTAGAAGTAGCCACCCTAAGCCCTTCTGGTATTCTTGTCTCATCGGACAGCCAGCATTTGCTGATTAGCATGCTGGATGTCAAATTTGATTTTTATTGGAGAAACTAGCAACCTATTAATTAGCATGATGGATGTTAGAAATAGGCTGTCTTTTGTGAAATTAAAGCATTTAAGATGCAAGGATTAGCTCAGAGAGCTTAGAGACTCTCTCCACCTTTGCATTCAAATATTCCTCTGAGGCTTCTGTTCTGCCACTCTTAGGGATGGGTCCCAGGAGGTTGGACCCCCTAATCGGTCTCTGTCCAGCTTGTAATTTAGAACTTCTGCTTGTATGATTCTATTATACAAGACTCCTTCCTTCTGCCTTGGAAAAGTTGCCACATGTGCCTGCAGCTATTTTTTGTACCACATGTGAGTCTTGTCTTCATTGAGTGTGTTTAGGTGACTCTATGAAATATCTGTTGGCTGCTGCCAAAGAATTCTTGCCCAATAAATGATTCTTTGTGTACTGCAAATTTAGTCTAAGATTTTTGTTTATTATAACCAGATATTTTGTTATGAGGTTGTGAGGAAATAGCTATCTCTTTATCACCTCAGATTTCCTTAGTGGCTACAATTATCTATTGAGACTAAGGTGTATATTTCACATATTCAAATTGACTTAGATTTGTCATGACACTGTCTTTTCTTCACAATCTTATTCTATCAGTAAATTACCCTATTAAACTCCATGAAGCAGGAAGTGTTTGCTTCACAACTGTAATCCTGGCACTTTGGACTGTACTTCTTTCATGGTTGTTGTTGTTGTTAGGTGCCATTGAGTTGGGTCCTACTCATAGTGACCCTATGTACAACAGAATGAAACTCTTCTTGACACTATGGCATGCCTGGCACTATGTCAGTGTTTCTCTGCTATTCATAGGGTTTCAATGGCTGATTGATTGGTGAGTGGGTTTCCGGGTCCTTCTCCCAAGCCCACAGCACCTGGTGTTCCCAGGTGGTCTCCCATCCAAATACTAAGCCCGACCCTGCTTGGCTTCCGAGATCTGACGGGATTGGATGACAGGGTGGTATGGCGACAGACTGTCTCACAGTAAGTAAATAAACAAATTTTTGTGTTAAATACTTCGCACTCATACAGAAAAAAATTTAAGTATTGTTCCATCTTAATTTTTAAATGACCTTGAATCATTGTTAAAAAACCTTTCTAATATTGCTGTTCCCTTTCCTTTGGAGCCAATCCCCTAATACTAAAGGTGGAAGAGAAATAGTTTCCAAATTGACCTACAATCAGCAAGGCTTCGCCTCTCAGGCTCATGCCAGCATTTTCCATTCCCAAGTCAAATGACGTTCGTTTCATTTATTTATACCCCTCACCCATACCTGTGACCCCTGGGCCTGCCAGATGGAGAACAGGACTCTGCCGAGGCACCTATCTCCTAATTGCTGGTCACAGCTAACCAAAACCCATAGAAGCTTTGAAATTTCTTCTTGTAAGGACCTGACTAATTTTTTGGATGAGAACTTAGTGTGGATTGCAGAGACAACGGGAGAGAATAACCTGAGGTTGAGGGCCTGTTTGTCCTTCTGTTATTGCTAAAGGAGGCAGCTGGGCTCACACTTACAGGCCCCTTCGAGCTCTTACTCTCGGCTCTCATCTCAAGCAGCAAAATGGTAGAGTTCCCAGTTTCTCACCCAGTCAAATGTGGTGGTTTGTAAGCCAGGTATTGATAGGGAACAATACAACTCTAGGGCTGATACACCCCTCCCCGCAATACACACACACAATGTAGGACATGGAATTGAGGGAATGTGAGAGGTGAGGTTTTTCAAGGGAGTGAAAAGTGAGGACTTTCCTGTAGTCCTTGGCAGAGTAAGCATATAAACAAAAGGTGTAAGTGGAAGAAAATGGACAATGGGTGGGCTGTGTGAGAAAGGCAGATATTTTAAATAGCTAAAGAATAGGAATAAGGAAAAGAAAACCAATCTTCCTTGTAACTATCATCCTGTCCTCCAAATTCTGAGCAAGTTTTAACAGCTAGGAAGTCTCCACTTTCATGTTCTTCTTTCTCCTCTTACTTCCCCTGTTTTATGATGTCTCTGTGTTTCTTTTTTAGTTTTTGCCTAAATCCAAAATGGTAATTAGGCTAGTTAGGCATCAGAGTGAGAAAAGAAAGATTCTCTGAAATTCTTCTCATGGTTTTCAATTTCAAGTTTTATTTTGTAAAGGGGAGAGAGAGAGAGAGAGAGAGAGAGAGAGAGAGAGAGAGAGAGAGAGGCAGAGAGACAGAGAGAGACTATATGATCATATGATCAGGAATAATGCCATGGGAAGCATGCAGTTCTGTGGTGTGAGAGGAAGTGATATTTCCTTCAGTGCTAATTATTATCTCTCCCCCATTTGTATATCTAACTCTTACATGAATCTGTCTGGATTCTCCACATCTCAGAATGTACTGCCCAATCCTAGAGAGAAATAATAGGACAGACTCTCAGTAAAAGCACTTGGTCCTGGCCCAGCCCTACAGACTAGTTACGAGGCATTGGAGTATGTCACTTGCTTTAAGTCCTAGTCATTATCACAATGGCTGCCTTTTGCCCATTGAGTTTCCACTTTAATCTTCTGTTTTGGTGGCTCTAGCAGAATACTCAGTGCACCTGTTTGATTACATATGGACATGACGTATGAAGGGAGTTGATGCCTCTCACAGTATTTTATCCAAATTATATATGAAAATGTGCATTAAGTGCTTTGAAAACATAGAGCACTATAGAAATGGTATTAGTTACTAATCTTTCCCCCTTTCTGCTTTCTACCGCTTTGTCCTTCTGGAATAGACACATTTGGAAAGATATGACTTCAATGATCATATGTAAGTTCCTCTCCAGAAATGCCTCTGTATGGGGTAGTTATAATGCCAGATTTCAGCAGCTGGCTCTTCCATGCAGACTGCTTTAACCCAATTGTCATTCATCTGGTAATCATCTTTCTTTCCTGGAAGAACCATAAGAGTGGTCCTCCATCAGCCCCAAGAGGGATAATAAAAGAGAGGAAGGGAGAGAGAGAAGCTTCACACATTAATAGCTAATGAAAGTGAATTTGGCTAACAGGAAGTTTGGCTCCAGGCTTTATACTGCCTCCTCTGTCTCTTGCATTGCCCTGAGGGAACCTGTGTGTTCACAAAGCATCAGGTCAAGCAAGTGCTTACCTGGGAGGTAATTGACTCTCTTGAATAAGTTGGTGACTGATTGAACTGACTGAATCAAATTAAGACATGAACTATCAGTTCTAAAATAATAGGACCTTACCTGGTCTTAGAAGAACTTAGAGTTTCATTTGGAATGCACTCCAACTCCTCAGGCTCTATTAGAAAATTATAGGGCAATTTTGCATGCTGGAGATCCTGAAGATACCTACGCCTCTCTGAGCACTAAGTTTAAAATATTCCAGCCACAATTCTGTTTCCTACTTAGCCCAGTCCATTAAGTCAACCAAACTCCAATGACATCATGTTTTGTAAGGAAATATTAATTTGGCCCTGTGGAAAACACACAAAATAAGATGTAGGTGTTTTGGAAGTATTTTTTCCTTAAAAGTTAAAATTTTATTCTGCACATTTAATTTTTTTCCTTTTTTGTAGTTGGCAGGAAGATTCAATGTGTTCAAAAGATTCTATAGACTTCAAGCCTCCTTCAACTATTGTCCAGTGTCAGTATGTCTGTAGTACTTAAATCAAAGGAATACATTTCTTTTACCAGTTTAATACCAAGTTCTGTATCTTTTTCACATACAACTCAATGTTTCTAGTATGCTGTGTTATGAAAAGTCATCACCCTTAATATATGGCTGTTTGGAGATGATATACATGTGTGTGTGTACACATGTGAATATGCATGTATATATATGTATATATATACATATATATACACACACACACATACATACACATACATACATACACACATTGTTATAGTTAGATGCTGTCAAGTCGGGTCCAGCTCATCATGACCCTATGTACAACAGAAAGAAACACTCCCTAACACTGTGCCATGCCCAGCACTATGTCAGTGCTTCTCTGCTATTCATAGGGTTTTCAATGGCTTATTTTTTCAGGATTGTTTCAGGAGTGGGTTGCCACATCCTTCTCCCATTTTTGCAGTGCTGGGGATCAAACCCAGGGCCTCAGAAAGTATAGAGTAGCACTCTACCAACTGAGCTAAACCCCAGCCCCAAGATATATATTGAGAGAATTTAATATATACATGTATACACATTTGCATGCTTACTTTCTTCCACTAATGTGTAAGCACTGAAGAACTTAGAAAATATTTTATTCTCCTCTGTTCTTATCATGGCATTTTGTATTATAAGTGATATATACACATACACACACATTGATTCAAAAATCCTGTGGCCAAAATGTTAGCTTTGTATGATATCTATCAGGGACCAGAAAATTACTATACATGGGCTAAATCTTGCCTGCCTACCACTTGTTTTTGTACACTTATGCTCCTTTGTTTATTCATTGTCTATGGCTACTTTTATTCTACAGCTGTAGGTTTGAAGAGCTGCAACAAAAACTGTCTGTCCTGCAAGCCTAAAATAATAATTATCTGGCACTTTACAGAAAAAGTTTGCTAATTTTAGGTCCATATAAATAGCAATGTCATAATACAAAGATATTATTGTTAGTCTGAAAGTATCAGGGCCCAGTTGAATGGAATCCATTGAAAGGACAGTGGAGTTGATGGAAAAAGTCCCCATTACTTTATTCATTAATCTTCCCTGAATCTTATTTGGCATCCACTATCTGCCAGTCATTATTCCAGTGCTAGACATATTGTAGTGAACAGAACAATGTCCCAGCCCTCCTGTAGCTTTCATTTTTATGATGGAGTTATGAAATAAACACACAGGCAAAATAAGTTCATAGTTATAAATGCTAAGGAAAAAATAAAAAGTTGGTATAGATCCATACTGTCCACCAGAGATATAATGCAAGCCACACACACAATTTTAAATGTTCTAGTCGTACCATTAAAAAAGTTTGAAAAGTGAAGGCAGTTTTAATGTTATATTTTATTGAACCTGGTATATCCCCCCAATTGTCATTTTAATATATAATGTTAATGAAATACTTTGTAATATTTTATACTATCTTTGAAATCCCATGAGTATTTTATACTTACACTTGCAGCCCATTTTTATTCAGATCTATCTAATGTCAAGTGCCCAATAGCCACACGTGGCTGGTGACTACCATGTGGGGTACTGCAAGTGGAGAATTACTGAAAAGCTCCTCTAAGAAGATGGCATTTGACCTAACATCTGAATTATGAAAAGGCAGCCAGGCAGAAGGATCAGCCAGTAGGAAAGGCTTGAGGCAAAGTTAGAAGGCTCAGGGAGGCAGGGTGGCTGAAATCTGGGAACATGGAGAGAGTAGGAGGAGACTAGGTGGAGAGGTGGACAGAGGCCAGAAGCCTGGGAGCCTTGTGGTCTCTAGGGAGCCTCAGTTTAATTCTATGTGGCATGGGAACCCACTGGGAGGCTCTGAGAAAAAGAAAAGTATAATTTTATTGTTCTTTTAGGAAACACCTCTAGTTGATATATCACATTACTGAGTACCATGGAACAAGAATGGAAGAAGGGAAACAAATCGGAAGGCTGGGTTAGCCAGTTCTAAGAAAACGGTGACTTGGATATCCGTGTAACATCTTACAGATTTCAGAATAATTTCACACACATATCTCCTAGAGATATATGACATCACTCATAAAGTGACTAGAGTAGTACCTGATACACAGGAAGCATTCACAAATTTTTGCACATTATCATTAAGAAATTTAAATGTGTAAGATTCTTCTGCCTAAGCTGGAGCAGTGTTTTGGCAACCAGACAAAAATGCAACCAGGGTATCTTAGGTTGTTTATTTAGGCAAAGAATACAGAGTTTCCAACTTTTCCATTTTGTAAGGATTCATTGTGAAGTCACTCATTACTAATGCAGAAAAGACAGGGATCTCAGGGGACCTCAGATGTTCCTTACAGCTGTGACTCCTTCACTAGCAGGTGACTGTTGTCCTCAATCCTTGAGCATTGATGTTCTCAGCAGCCAGCTGCTTTCTTTTCTTCTCTTCTTTTCTCTTCTTTTCTTTTCTCTTCTTTTCTTTTCTTTTTCCCCTTTTCTCTTTCCATTCCTTTTTACATCAATTTGACTAGTTCTTCTCCTATTTTCTGCCCCAGATTCCTAGAAAGAGAACCCTACTCTACCTAGCTAATCACTGTCATCCTTGTTAGGTTAGAGATTTTTCATCCAGACAACAAGCAGCCTATTGGCTGATTGCTCTTAAAGCATATCCCCACCCTTAATTCAATCAACTATGGTAAGAGTAGAGGAGGGTGAAACCAGTTGTGTGGTGTAGAACATGGCCACTACTGCAGGGGAAACAAGCTTATCTCAGCAAAGACTTTGAAAAATACTTTTCCACTAAAAGAGGATGGTATGTATAACTGTGATTAATTGCTCCAACATCTTGTGTTTATTAAAAAAATATTGCTTACACCATGCCACACTAGTACCAGGGATAGAATACAGCAATAAACAAAGAACACAAATAGTCCTGCCCTCCTAGAGCATGCATTCTTTAGGGAAGATCTAGCCAGAAAACAATAAATCCATAAAATATGCATGGTACCTACTGCAAACACATGATTAGTGCTGCAACCACAAACATTACAGGAAGAGGTATCCAGATCAGCAGCATCATGGGGAAGAGTGCTTTGGTTTTGTAAAGGGCAGAGGCTTAAGGGAGATGAAGCATTAGCTATGCACTAAGGGAGGCCTGGGAGAAAAGCAATTCAAGAAAATGTGAATTGCCAGTGCGAAGGTCTTGAGGCAGGAACTTGCCTTGAATATTTGACAATGGACAGGATGCCAATGTGACAAGAATGGGGATGGGGAGAGGTGGACGGAGAGGGACAGAATAATAGAAAATGTGGCATAGGCTAATGGGAACTAACCTACTAGGAATTGTGTAGATCATTATAATGGCTTTGACATCTACGCTAAAGGAAATGGGAAGCCATTGGAGGATTCTGTGAAATGGTCTGAGTTGACTTCTATTAACAAAACAAAATAAAATAAAATAATTTTATCATGTGGAAAATAGAAGGAGCAACAAAGGCAGAAGACAAGAAGCCAATTCAGAGGCTTTTGCAATATGCAGGTGAAATGTTGGTAGCCAAGAAGTAGTGAGAAGAAGCAGATACATCATGGCAAGCTCCGGATTAGAAAGAGCTGGATCAGCCCCTCGCGGAATTGCCCTGCGTTGGATGGAGCTGCCCTATCCACCTCCTTTGTTTACCTGTAATTGCCCATCTGGACATAGTCTGGCATTACAAACCTCTACCACCTAGAGAGAATTTGGTAGCACTCCAGGTAACTGACTCAATAAGGCATTATGGTTCTTGATGACTTATTTCTCAAGCTGGATATGGAATTGAAGTGAATTTGAAGAAGAAGCCAAGCCCTTAGGCAGTGGTAATGGAAATGACTCACATAGGGAGGGGCCAGTTATTTCAAGGCCAATGACATCTTCCAAGCTTGAGGTCAATGTTGAGATTGCAATCATGGCAATTCCTGTGTGCTGCCTTTTCCCCAGCCAGCCACCCATTTGGCTTCTGGTTGCAGCCATCCTGACAGAGGGCACCTGCCCACCCATGGTGAGTGCAATCAGATGGAAGGTGCATTCCCCACCCAGCTGCCCAAGGCCCATGGCAACCATCTGGAGTCACTAGAGCATGACTTCTCCAGCTGGGGTGGGTGAGGGGTGCTCTGAAAAAGAGCTGGAGAGTTCCGGAATCTGTGCAGTTCAGTAATGAGGACTGGGCTCCAGTTTCAATCAGGAGGTCTGAAATCTGTTTCTTACTCTCTTACAGGGAATACAAGAACATGGATAAATTTATTCCAATAAACATATATTACCCATGTGTCAGACACATACAAGGATAAATAATGCATGCCCCCAACTTAAATAATTCATTCTATCAAAGGAAATAAATACATCAATGCAGAACTTTAAAAAATGGCAAATGTTATTAAAAATTGTGCAGATACAATGTTATGGGGACATTGACAGGCATAGCACCCTAGCATCCAACCCTGTCTGATCTCAGAAGCTAAGCAGTATTGGCTTGCTTAGTCCATGGATGGGAAATTGCCTGGGAATACCAGATGCTGCAGGCTAGGGAGAAGGACCCAGCAACCCACTCCCAAAACAATCTGCCATTGAAAACCCTATGAACCGCAGAGAAGCACAGATAATAGTACTGGGCATGGCACAGTGCTAGAAAGTGTTTCACTCTGTTGTGCATAGGGTAGCTGTGAGTCAGACCCACCTCAACAACACCTAACAACAATAATAATTCAGATTAGAGGAAGTAAATAATGTCCTGTGTTGTGAAGAAGAAAAATTTGTTGGCAGACAAGAGAAACAAACACATTCTAGGTTGAATATACAATTGCAAAAGTACATAGGAAGAAATAAAAATGTGTGCCATATTTGGTAAATGATAATAAGTAAGATTTTAACGTGGCGCTGGGGTTTAGCTCAGTTGGTAGAATGTTGCTCCATACTTTCTGAGGACTTGGGTTCAATCCCGCGCACCACAACAATGGGAGAAGGATGTGGCAGTCCACTCCCGAAACAATCAGCCATTGAAACCCATATGAGGGTCACTATGAGTTGGACATGACTCAACGGCACCTAACAAAAACAAAAAATTTTAACCACAACACTGTATTTAAGCAGAGTAACTGGAAATTTAGAAAGGTAGGGTGTTAACAGGTTGTAAATACCTAGTTTATTGGGTAGAAAATATAAGCTCATAAAACATTTTTTCTTTTTAAAAGAATAACACGATGACTATAAAACAGGGCACAAATGTCTTCAAAGGCTGAACTGCTTCTCTTCTCACATGTTTTGACCGTATCTGTTGCTTATTTCATTTCCAATTCTACATCCACATCTTCTACATTTTCCTCCATCTTCTAACACAAAGATAGAAATAATGATAAAATAGTCATTGATGAAATTAATCGATGAAATTGGGAAGAAAAAAATACTGAAAATATCTTTTCTGCATGTTGATAAATACACAGGAGTTGAGTTTTCACATGGCATAGAGATCAATCCTAAAATTCTTTTCTCACTTTGAGTATAATACATAAGTCAGAATTTGTTTTAATTTTTAGCCCAGTTGCATGAAAATACCAGTTAATTTGAAAATTAAAGCCTTGGGGACTGTGCTTCCCCCTTCAAGGAGACATAAACTGCAAGTCATTGCTATTTCAGTGATTTCTTTTTCCCATTCCAACATAGTTCTCTGAATGGAAAAATCCTTTTCTTTGTTTTTGTTTGTTTGCTTATTATTTTAACTTCTACTCTTAAAGGACCATGCGCATGTAAAGAATCAGTAACTCCTTGGTTATAGGAAAAATATTGGGAAAACGTCCATCCAGATTTATTTGAATCAATTTAATAAGAGCATTCCTATAGGTTTAGTATCACAGCGTCCTGGGAGAAGCACTAGACCGTGCAAACATCAGGATACCTGGCTTCATACCAAGTTACTTTGTGACATTTGACAAAGTGCTTCAGTCTTCTGGATACTTCATCATTAAGAAAATGAGAGGTCTGGATTTAATTTTTCCTAGCACTTCTTCAGACTTAAAAATTTAATGACAAATAACCTTTACTGGTGCTACTGGATATGTTGGATGGCCACTGAATGCACTTCATGGAAGCTGAGAGTTGATTAAGCAGACCCCAAAAGTGCCCCTGCCCATCTGACTCCCCAGAGCATCTCACTATGTACAAATCTGGCCATGATAAGAGACGTAAGTAATTTTTGGACCATTTATCAGCTTACATCAGCAAACCCTATAAATCATCAAGCATAAATTTCCATTCATTCAGATTGTTGTTTTGAAAAGCAAATAAAGGGTAAATAAGGAGCAGGGACAATGGGAAGATAAGAGATAGAGAATGTGAGATTCCAAAAGAGATAATCTCTGCTCCCAGACTGAAGTTGGCTTTTTCATAATTTGCCTTAATGGTTCACCCAAGCATTGAAAGGTCAGAGATTCTTATCTCTCAGCGAGGTGACACACATATTCATCATACTGAGGCGGATGTAAATGCTTTGGCCAACTCCAAAAGGAGTGTGTGTGGGTGGGGGGGGAGGTGGCTCTGTATTCTACCCTCTATTTTCTTTCTTTGTCTTCTTTTTTAATAATTTTTTGACTATAGATTTTTTGTTGAACAGAGAAATAGATGTTAACACTCATCTTGAATTGTAAATTGTTTAAAAGGATTTCTAATGAAATATTAGTCAGTTAACAGACACACAACCAATTTCCTCCATCTCTTGCTAGAAGAAGATGGATCACAGGGATGTTCTATAGGTAGATGAGTCACAGCATTTTGGTCCCTCAGTATTAGAGAGAAAATCGTGTGGTAGTTTCTCCAAATAGCTTTTCCTGCATATTCCCAGATTATTTCTTTAGCTGGATTTTGTCTCCCTCTTTGGCCTTGTATTTTCATATGCTCAAGTCATTATGACTCACATTAAAGAGTTTTTAGAACACTGATGTCCAAATAATATTTTTTAAAAAATATCAGTCAGCCTTTTCCTTGAGAGAAATTTCAAAGAATGTGACTGTCCTCAAACTAGTTGAATAAAACCTACCTCACTATTATGTACTCTGTTCCTGATTTTCTATAACTTCTTTTAAGTGTTAAGTTTATGTTAGACTAAAACAACAGAAAAATTTAATCAACAGTAAAAAGAAAAAATGGTTAGATTATTTCTGTAGATGTGAGGTGCCTATCTGATTCTTTTATATTTTCCCGTTGGCAGGATCACTGCTTATTTTCATAGCCTATTTACTTTGATCTCTGTCTACATACACAGACCTGGCAGAAGAATCATCATGTACATCAGGGGACTCCAAATCCCGAACCTCAGACTGGTACCAGGGTGAGCAGCAGGCAGATGAGTGAAGCTTCATCTGTATTTACACAATAAATGCAATGCGCTTGAATCATCTCAAAACATCTCCCCATGTCCAGTCCATGGAAAAAATTGTCTTTCATGAAACTGGTCGCTGGTGCCAAAAAGGCTGAGGACTGCTGATATGCATAACCAGATTTCTCCTATGTGTTTCCTGAGCATCCAATCTTGAGTTATTTCACTCACCTAAGTCCCATAATAGAGTCCAAATAATAACACTCGTACTAATAATAATGGCCAACTAACAAATGCTTTATATGTACAAGGCTGGTGCTCAGAACTTAAGTACATATTGGCTGAGTGCAATGGGGCACACCTGTCATCCCAGCAACTTGGGAGGCAGAAGCAGAAGGATAGTGAGTTTGAGGCCAGAGCCCATCTGCATCACTGTCTCAAGATTAAAAAAAAAAAAAAAAAGAGGGGTTGGACTTGCAGGTCCATTGTAGAGTGCTTGAAAAGTACACACAAGGTCTTGCACTTGGCCCCCCAGTACCTCGGTACCCCCAAAACCTTAATAGATATTATAATAATTAATCTTCAGGACTATTATTTGGAATACATATTGTGATTCCAATTTTATTTCAGAGAAAACTGAGACTTAGAGAATGTAAATAATCTACCAAATAAGAGTGGAGTTAGAAATTTAATTCAGGTTTCTCTAACTCTAAATCCTCTCTTTTGTTAGATCACAATTTTTCAACACTGGGTTTTGGACCAATTTATGACTCATAAAATTTTGAGATATATGTCAGAAAGTATCCTACATTTTAAGAGTCAGTACTGTCTTATGAAACTATTATTTTAGTTGTCCTGGTTTTTTTTTTTTTTTTTTTTTTTTTTTTTTTTTTTTTTTTTTTTTTTTTTTTTTTTTTTTTTTTGTGTGTGTGTGTGTGTGTGTGTGCATGAGTACTGGAAAGTGGTATCAGTTATATTTGTCATAGTGAAAAGATTTTTGAAAGCCACTATATTATATTATGCTTTTCTTACATCGTGTTAACTCCTTGAGTGCAGAAACTCTGTTTTGTCCAGCATTGTAATCCAAGCACATAGTTGATCTTGAAAACTACTTCTTGCCAGGCACAGTGGCACAGGCAACTTGGGAAGCAGAGACAGTAGGATGCAGAACCATCCTGTATAATTTAACAAGACCCTGTATCAATTTAAAAAGTAATAAGGGAGGCTGGGTGCAGCTCAGTGGTAAGTGTTTGCAAACTATGCAGAAGGCCCTGGGTTCAGCCCTTCCCCCACCATACCAGAAAAAACAAAACAAAACAAAACAAAACAAAATCCTCTTGTAGAATATAGATATCATCATAGATATTTTATAGTCAAAACATGCTTCCTTTATTAAATCTGAGGGTAGGGGTGTGGCTTCATTGGAAGGGTGAAGTGGCAATTATAAAATGTCTTCCAACTGGGAGGCAGGAGAGGCCCAGGCATGCTCTGGACTGTGGCTTTCTTCTTACAGTGTTGACCCAGAAGGGGTTCAGGATTTCCCAGCTTGGCCCCTGGACTGGGTATTTACATGTCCGAGTTTTTCACTCGGAGGACAGCTTCTGGCCAGGAAGTGTAAGATCTAGGTAGGAAATTGTAACGCGCTGCTGTCCACATGGGGTGGAACATAAATATCTCCAAACAGTAGCAAATAAACAGGACATTAGAGCCCTGAGAGTTAAACTCCTACACTTTACTAACGGGTCTGTATTCCTACGATTGCTTTGTTTTCCACGTTCACTGTTACTTTTCCATATTGTCCACTGGAAATTTCCAGTATTTCAACACTGCCCTAGGAGACAAGGGAAGGAAGGAAGAAACTGTGGTTCCCGTTGTTTGTTTTAAAAATAGTATCAATTGTCTCTTTTCCTACTTTTGACATGTCCTTTGTAAGAAATTTATAAAATTCAGAAAAAAATAAAGAAGACATAAAAGTTGCTAGAATCTCTATGCACAGGGAACATTATTAGTAGTAGGCTGACATATTCCTTACTAGCTTTATTTTTGTCTACTCATGTGAGAATATTTTTTAATGGAGTCATACTCTACATGCAGTTTCTTGTATCCTACCTTTTACTCTTAATTTTGAATTTTAAGTATTTTCTTTTGATCTTTGATAATTTCTAAATCTATGATTTTAATAGTATATATACCACCCTTATATGGTTGTATCATGTTGTTTTTCTATAAATTCACTTTAACATATGTCGCTTTTGATTGTGAGAGGATTCTGTCAGTCTTTATTCAAGTCACTCTTATGCTTTTCCAGATAGATACTGTTTTCTCTTACCATGAAACCTTCAATCTACCGACCACCCTCCTTCTCAGCTAATGATTTTACTTCTTATTTCATTAAAAATATAGACACTATCAGGAAAGACTTCCACAAGCTCCCCCCACCATAGGTATGGATTTATTTATTGGCATCTATCTTTTCCCTATTAATGAGAATTGTTTTTGTTCTTCTTTTAGATTCATCTTTCCTTTTGTGCAGAAGATCACATCCCCACTTGCCTATTCCAAGATATTATTCTGGCAATTCTCCACTGATTCTTCTCCATTATACATTTTTAATCTTCCCCAAATCATTCCCTTCTGG
This sequence comes from Pedetes capensis, assembly GCA_007922755.1. NCBI lineage: Eukaryota > Metazoa > Chordata > Mammalia > Rodentia > Pedetidae > Pedetes > Pedetes capensis. The sequence goes on from VMDO01003055.1 coordinate 44,875, forward strand.
CTTAAAACATAACATCTATAAAATGCAATTATTCATGTTGTACAAACATGAAAATAGAAACTAAGTGAATGCTAGATTTCAACCTCATCCTGACATTATCAGTGGCTCTTTCCCACCATATCAGTTGGCTTTTGCTGCATAACAAACATCTCCACTATGTAGAACCTTGACACAATGTTCACTTGTGTAGCTTATGATTCTACAGAATAGGCTAGACATATCTTCTCTCTAAATTAGCTGAGCTATTTTCTTCCAGATTCAATCATGCATCTGCTGTCAGCTGGCAGGCTGGATGGAGGTTGGATGACCCGCGATGGCCCACTCATGTGTCAGCCTGCTTACTAGTGGGATGCTGGCTAGGGGCACTTTGATTCTTCTTCATTAAGAGCCTCTCACTCTTCAGCATGCTAGTTTGGGCTTTTTCACATGTTAGAGTTCTTGTTATGGTTAGGTGCTATCGAGTCAGGTTCAACTCATAGCCACACTATGTACAACACAATGAAACACTCGTCAACACTGCCATGCAGTGTGTCAGTGCTTCTCTGGTATTCATAGGGTTTCTCAATGGCTGATTGTTCTGGGATTGTATTCGGAGTAGGCTGCCAGGTCCTTCTCCCATTTTTGTGGTGCTGGGGATCAAATTTAGGGTCTCAGAGAGCATAGAGCAGCACTCTATCAACTGAGCTAAACTCCAGCTGGTAGGAGTCCTAAGCACAGCAAAAAGGGGCAAGTTTTAATATACAAGGACTTTTTAAGCCTCTGCTCATTCGCGTTTGCTAATGTGCTATTAACCAAAATAAGATGTTTGTATAGAGAAACATAACTAAAAGTAGATAGGTGGATGAAGGAGACTGGAAGGGGTTCTGACACTCAGTACATTTCCCAAGCTGCAGACAGAGCAACATCATTACTTTTGTAATTCCCCTCATAGTTGTTATAACTTATTTATTCATTTTTCTGAGACAAGGTTTCCCTATGTAGCCCAGATCAGTCTTCAGCTTGCTATCTAGCCCAGGCTGGCCTCAAGCTCATGATCCTCCTGCCTCAGCTTCCCAAGTGCTAGGATTTCAGAAATGTGCCACCACCTGGATAAAATGTTTTAGTATGTACTAGATGTCTTGAGTATTAATTTTTTGCCCTTCTGAAATGTAAGACAAAACTGATGTAAGCAGTTAATAAAAATACATGAGTGAGCTTAGCAGAAAGCAGCCAAGGTGCTAACACTTCTTATTATCAACCAAGGACAGTGCCTGTAAAATGCTCATGGTACTTTCAGCTGAACTTAGGAAAGAGAGCTGGCTTACTGGGACAAAGAATAAAGACTGATGATAGAGAATATTTTTAAGTAAATTTAATTGACTTCATGGGACATCAACCTCATGGAGGCAAACAATATGTCTCAGTCTGACCTCGGATGGTTAGGTCCAGACTCATGGATGTAAAGATCTCTCTCCCAGCTGGTCAATTGCACAAAGCCTCACTATTCACTTATGTGTGGATGAAGGTGAGGTCAGGCAAGAGTGAGTACAGGTGATCGCAGGTGACCGTGTTTTCCTTAGAAAGAAAAAGTTTATAGAGAAGAAGGCTGCATCAGTACATAAACCTGGAAATTAAAATGAAAGGGGGGTTACAGCAGGAAATTTGTAATAACAGTGGGTTGGGGAGCTAGAATTTGGACCCAGCACATGAAATTAAGAGGTCAGGGCAAAAAATGGTATAGTCTGAACAAAGGTCAGGCACCATGGATCAGGAGACAGACAGGATAGAGGTTTACTCCTGGTAATCCTTCAACTAGGGCAGAAAACTGGAGAAAGCTGAGTCTTTAGGATAAAATTCAGTGCTTGTTTATGTAATTCAGCCTTGACTTCTCCCCCATAGTGCATGTCTAACTGGCCCAGAGCCCTTCATATCACCCTATGAAAGGGGTCCACACTATGGGGTGAGATGCGCTAACTAATACAGTGAAAAATACCTTCTCTTAACATCAAATGGTGTTGGGCTTGAATCCAGTTTCTACAACTTACCAGTTCTATGACCTTGTCTATTAATAAGTACTTCTTTTTTGTGCTTATTCTCTTTTCTATTAAATAGAAATAATAATGCATACTTTGCCAGATAATTGTGAGGATTAAGAATATATATACACATGTACATATATATATATATATGTGTGTGTGTGTGTGTGTGTGTGTGTGTGTGTGTGTGTGTGTGCATATAGTGAGAGACAGATGAAGATTTCAATGGTAGTCTAATTAATATTGTCAGATAATAGGGATGCAATTACTGTCTGTTACCTATTTTGTAACTTGGGTAAGTTACTAATGGCTTTGAATCTCAGTTACCTTTTCTGTAAAATAAGGATACTGCTAATTTGTTAGGTTGTGCGAGTCTCAAAAATATTTTTTAATTGTCTATAAATATTTTAATTAGAGTCCACAGCACATCTTTTGCCTGTACCCTTGAGAAGGGTAGAAATTGGTTATTAATGAATCTGCACTCTCCTTAGATCACAGTGAATAATTCTACTTGAGCCTAGCTGGAGCTTTTGAACTGGGGGTGAGGAAGGGAAGAGGTGTGCAGCTGGAATGTATTCCTCATGCACAGTGCCTGTCCCTTGTGAATAAGCTAGCCTACTTTGCACAGATGTCTCTTTGTTTTCAAACGGGAAACTAATTGCCTTTCTTGTTTCAGTCTAAGTTTTCTTGTATTGCTCTGCAAATAACAGGAGACATTTCCCAAACTTTGCAAAGCTTTTCCCTGATGGTGCCTCTAACCAGATGCCTCTCGGGTGTCCCGCATCACAAGAGCGAACCTTCATCTTTTAAGCTGAAAAATCACCTTCATTCAGTTATCTTATGATTATCATTTGCCAATTATTTATACATGTACAAATCGGACTGGGGGGATTGAGGGAAAATGCTTTTCAGGCTTCATGCTAAACCCAAAACTTTTTCTCTTCCTTCCTTCCTTCCTTCCTTCCTCCCTTTCTCTCTCTCTCTCTCTCTCTCTCTCTCTCTTTCTTACTCTTTGTTGTTTGTTTGTTCACAACTGGTGATTCCAGAGATGGTGAAATCTGTCAGACCCAGAGCCCAGGAGTCAGAAATGCCCTTCCCAGAGGACCAGTGCACAAGTTCCTCACAAGCAGCAGCTACCCACCAAGCCCAGCTTCCTCAGTTCCCCCTGCTGTTGTCTCCTTAGCAACCAAGCAGAGCCTGGAGTATCCCTGAAAGTCCTGCACAGTTGCTAAGGAAACCCCAGGTGTTTCCTAATTAGAGTCAGGTTGAGCTGTAGCTGGTGGGGATAGGTAGACTAGCTTCCTTTGGGAAAACCTTCCTTGAAAGGCAGACCAGACCATCCTTTCCCCATTCATATTTTTCCTCTTACCATGTGAGTTTATGCACACTTGATTTTCCTCCTTCTGTGGATCCACAGCACTTGGCCCTAGAGCATTAGGATAGTCTTCAAAATCCTCTGTGTAACACTGAGCCTCATAGCCAGAGACAACGTAGCTACCCAGATGTTCTGGGAAAGGCCTGGTTTCAAATATTCTGTCCCTTGTCTGCATGGGCATGGATATATTTGACAGTGTACTATGTGATCTGATTTTCACTTGTTGTTAGGGTAGCAACAATGTGGGGATTTTCAGAGAGCTAGTTGGCTAGTAGAAGAGACAGAGTTTGATCAGAAATTATTCATCCAATTACAAGCAGAGGCGCATAGAAACTTGTTCTTCTCAAAAGGTCAACCACCTCTCTACTAGAGAATCTCTTTTAACACCATAGGGCCTTGACTTAGACCGTAATTTTGATTAATAGAAACTGGCGCATACACACACACACACACACACTCTCTCTCTCTCTCCCCCTCCCCTCTCTAATACTTTCAACTCCTTTGTGCCTGTTTTCTTCCTTTGTCCATACCTAGAAAATCCCAAACCTTCATCCATCATGTAGTCTTAACTCCTTTAATTTGAAAGCTGGTATTACTAAGAAAAATCATACAATCATGGGGTTGGGTACAGAAATCCACAGTATGTGAACTTACCTAAGGCCTTTCTTCTCTTGCACTTGATCAGTCTCATCTTCCTCCATGGATCTTAGTCTTCACATCTCTCCTGCAGCTCCTTGCCTATCCGTCACTCTCTTTCTCAACAGATGAGCACTCTAATAATTTCATCCAGAGACTTAAGCTGCCTGATATGAACACCTTTGACTTTTAAGAAGCAACTTAGAATTTTTAAAAATAACAATGCCTACTTTTTCTACCAGTTTTATCCTGCATATTAAAACAGGATGATCCAATTTTACAAAGTTCTTTTGGCACTTGTATCTTGTTGTTGTTGTTGTTGTTGTTGTTGTTGTTGTTGTTGTTAGGCGCTGTCACATCAGTGACTGACTCACAGAGACCCTACATACAACAGGTGAAACAGTATTGTTAGTGCTTCTGTGCTATTCATAGGGTCTTCCATGGCTGATTGGTTTTTGGGAGTGGGTTGCCAGGTCCTTCTCCCAAGTCTATAGTACTTGGTGTTCCCAGGTGGTTTCCCACCCAAGGCCCAGCCCTGCTTAGTTTCTGAGATCTGATGGGATCTGATGGGATGTAATAGTGGTATGGTTGCAGGCACTTCTATATAGATATTCATTATTATCCTCTGTGTCTTATATCTTTAGCTTGTCCTTCAATACTGGATCTATCACCTCAGACTACGAACACATACTTCAAGAGCAATATCAACATAAAACAAAAATCTTACATCTCCTAACTACCACCTTATCTCTCTCCCATTTCTTATTTAAGCATCATGAGAGAATAATACATTTGTTCATTCATATAATACATTTGTTAAATCCATACTCTGTTCTGGCTTCTGTATTACATTGATGAATACAGTAAATAAATTTTTCACTCTATGGAGGCTACATTATGTGAAATAACATAGATAATAACAAAATAAATAAATAGTATTGTGCTGAGAAAATGAGGAAGTTAAACAGGAGAAATGGTAATTTAGGACATGAAATTTTAGAAGGAAACATTATAATATACAATAGCAACAAAAATACTAAATGCATAGATATAATAAAAGAATACATAAGACCCCTGCAAAGAAAAACTATGAACTATTATTGACAGAAATAAATAAATGAAGGAATATGTTATGTTTGTATATTGGAAATTCTGTGTTATAAAAGGCCATTTCTCTTCAGGTTTATACATTCAGTGACATCTTAATCAAATTCCAATTTAAAGTAGAAAGGTCCAAAAAATGACAATCAAAAAGAAGAACAAGATTTGAGGGCATGTAGTAATTAAGACTATATGTTCAAAAAACATGCAAGTAGAAAGAACCATTGTGGGGAAGGGGGTAGGGAAGAAAAAAGTTAACATAAGAAATGTGCAATGAGATACATGTGTACAAATGTCAGAATGAGACCACCAAGGTGTATGTTAAAAATTACTAATTAAAAAATCTCAATAAAAGGCTGTGTTATGCTGGCATGAGGATAGATGAATGAATAGAACAAGAGAGTTCAGATATACATCCATACATATTTGGCCATTTGGTTTATAAGAAAGATAGCATTGCACAGTAGTGGGAGAAGGCACTGTTGCAAGGCTAACTTATTTTTATACCTTTTTATTTTATACCTGGAGAAAGAGCAGAAAGCAGAGGGAGAGAGCCTTTGTCCTAACTCACATTATACATAGATTCCAGTGATTTTAGACATTTGTGAAATCCTAGAAGATACTCTAAGAGAATATCTCCCTAAACTTGAGGTTATTATATAAATGATTTCTTTGAAGGACAGCGGCAACACTAACAGTAGCTGGCACCGTGGTGCATATTTGTAAGCCCAGTGACTTGGGAGGCAGAGGCAGGAGGATCGCAAGTTTGAGGCCAGAGGTAGCCTGCCCAATTTATCAAGACCCTATCTCAAAATTAAAAAATAAAATAAAATTTTAAAGAAGTTAGAAGTGCAGCTCAGTAGTAGAGCACTTGCCTGACACGTGCAAGGCCTAGAGTCAATCCTCCAGTCCAAAAAAGTATATATATTTTTTAATTGGACTGCACTGAAATTATCAGTTTCTGTGAATTCAAGAGGAGTATAACAGACTGTTGTATAACACTCCTGAGGAGGTGTAAAAGAGATGCCTATTCACCCTAAACAGACAGGGTGCAGACACACCAGAGAAAAGAGTCTGTCAAGTCCAGCTTGGCAAACCACTGAGTTTATTGGGGTTACTTTCGGGAGCCTGGGTGAGTTCCCACAGCCTCATGGGAAGCACCCCACTTGGAAAATCCCAGAGAGGATTCTGTCCCAGTTCACTGCTTGTCTCTGATCCAGTGGTGAATGTCACCAGACCCTTTGCCATTAGGGGCCTGGCAATCAGCTGCGTTGTTAAACAGGCCTTGGGAATAGATTGGAAGGAGGAAAGTGTGGAAGTGGGAAGGAGATGGCGGGGGGAGGGGGAGTGCTAAGATTCTGGCCTAAGTGCAGCTAACAATGCTAGCCAAGAGCACGGGGCTAGGATCTACCGTTGTAGAGGCACCAGGGAAGGGGTCTAGGAACTGGTCAGCGAAACTTGGTCCTTGGTCAGGTTTATAAATGAATGTACAAGTGAAGATCCAGAAGAGAACTGAAGGGAAGAGAGTGTGGGTGGGGGAAGACAGGCTTAGAGTGAACAGATTGGGTGCCTAGGCCAGAGTGGAGTGGAGGAGACGAGGAGCAGGCCACAGAGATCGGTCTGCAGGAGGAGAGGGGAGAGGAGATGGTGGGTGGGGAGAGAAAGAGAGAAAGGGAGGAGAGAGAGAGAGAGAGAGAGAGAGAGAGAGGGAGAGAGAGAGAATGTAGTGCAAGTTATGCTTTCTGACACAGTAAGTGAGTAGGTCCAGAAGAGAGGATCCATGAACTGAGGCATTTACGTGCCTGCGCAGGAGATCAGGAATCATAGGTCCATCAGTGAGGCTGCAGGCGTCTCTGACCATCTGCGTAAAACTGCAGACAGCTGCAGACAGCTGCAGACTTCTGTAGTTTGCTCTGAACACTGCTCTAAACAGCAGACAACTGGACACTGCAAACCGCACATTGTGGATTTCTGTGGATGTCTGGACTCTGTGGACTCTGCTGAGAACTGTGGAAGGTGTAGACAACTGGATACTGCTTCAAGGGGAGAGACTTTGTGGGGGGGGGTGTTAAGTCCCTATCTCATTAAGGGGAAAGATATTCCTCCCCTCTCTTTAATCTTGTCTTCAGATAACTTGTGCTGGCCTGCCCTGGCTTTATCACATAGCGGGTCCTGTTTCAAATGAGAATCTCTTTCCTTAGCCCAGACATAGAGGCACCTGTAGCCTTAATATGTAAGCAGAGTTCTGGTTACAGATTAGACCATTTATGAAGGTGCTACAAATTACAGGCCAGGTTATCTGAAAAAAGGTATTATCTCCTAGCAAGTATGCCATTGACAAGGATATTGTCTCAGGGAAGCACTGACCACCAGATCAAGGCCTTGGACTGAGAGGAGGCTCAAATTGACATTCTTGTCTCAGGTGGCTGGGGAGCAAATGGCTGCAGAAGCTTCATTATGCCCTTTCTTCCTGCCTAGTACCCTCTATCAATGAGATTGGCTGAAGAATTTTTACGTGTGAGAGAGAGAGAATCAAAGATGAGGTCCAGGTTTTGGAGTCTTAGCAACTAAAAGGGGAAATTATATCTAATAGAAACAGGGACCACTGCAGGAGAGGCTAGTAATAAGGATATGATTAGAAAGGCAGTTGTGTAGTGTGCTGAGTTTGAAATGCATGTTAGATAGATGAGTCTCTATTTCTATTCCTTATTTCCTGTTCATTTGCCAATGATCATAATCTACAAAAGGTCACCAGAATGGTTGTCAAAATCCTTCTTATTGTCAAACTCCTTTTATTGTCAAAGCCATTTATTGTCAAAACATTTTTGAGGCTTTTTGTGACTGGATCTCTGCTATATTTGAGAGTATTGCAGCATGTTAATTCTAAAAGCATCCTATTTATCTGTTACCAGCAATCCTGTTCCCTTCTGATTTTCCGTCATTCTTCTACCCTTCCCATTTCAAGCTGTTTCATAGCCTTCTCCTCTGCCCCACCTATCAATATGCCTCCTGGAGTCTACCTTCAGCCCACTTCTTCTGCTTGTATTCTAATGGGGTCCTCATCATTTCAATTGGTTTAATTATAACCATATACTTATAATAATTAAACAAATGCTTGTGTAGACTAGACATCTGCACAAACTTCAAAATTAGAGTCAGACATCACTTAACTAGTCTACATTTTTGGAAATGCATCACTGGGTGATTTTGTTATTGTATGAACATCATAGAATATACTTACACAAACTAAACTGCCTATAATATCATTAAGTGATATAATCTGATGGGATTGCATGGTATTACACCACAAAACAAGTCTTAATGAATTTAGGAAGTCTAAAATCTTTCCAAATATCTTTTCTGATTTTAAAGGAATAAAACTAGAAGTCAACAATAGAAGGAAATGTGGAGAATTCACAAAATGTAGGAATTAATGGCTTTGGATACATCAAAACAGAAATCCAAAGGGAAACTAGCAAAACTATTGAGAAAATTTTAAATGAGAAGACAATATAAAATAACTTGTGGGATGTAGCAAAAGCAGTGTTAAGAGGGAAGTTCATAGTGATAAACAGTTACATCAAAAAAAAGATCTCAAATAAACAACCAATTTTACACCTGAAGTAATGAGTAAAAAAACAAAAATAAAACAAGCCACAAGTTTTCAGAAGTAAGAAAATAAACATTACATCAGAAGTAAGCAAAACAGAATAGAAAAACAACAGAAAAAATCAATGAAACTAAGAGGTTTTTTTTTCTTATTATTGTTTTGCTTTGTTTTTGAGACAGGGTCTTGCTGTGTAGCCCTGTCTAACCTGGAACTCCTTATATGGATAAGTCTGGCATTGAACTCTTGTCAGTTCTCCTGCCTCAGCCTCCTAGGTGTTTCGATGACAGGTGTGTCCTACCATACCTGGCACAGAGTTGTTTTTGAGAAGATAACAAAAGTGGCAAAGCCTTACCTAGACTACCTAAGAAATGAGAGAAGACTCAAATAAATCAAAGCAAAACTGAAAGAGGTAACATAAATGATGCCACAGAAATACAGTAGTTTACAAGATAGTCCTGTGAACAATTTTGTGATAGCAAACTAGATAATCTAGAAGCAATGGAAAAATCCTTAGAAACAACCTACCATGATGGAATCATAAAGAAATAAATAGTCTGAACAAACCAATAAGGACTAATGACACTGATTCTGTAGTCAGAAATATAGCAATGAAAAAAACTGGGGACTTATCTGAACCTAACAGCATATTAAAAGAATCATAAACTATAACCAAGTAGGATATATCCTGGGTTTAAGGATGTTTCAACATTCATAAATTGATAAATGTGATGTTGTAGTCTATTTATACTACTATAAAAATATTACAGGCTGGGTAATGTATAAAGAACAGACATTTATTTCTCACAATGCCAGAGATTGGGAGTCCATGATCAAGGCAATAGCAAGTTTGGTGTCTGCTAAAAACCTAGTCTTTCCTCTCAAGACAGCACCAGGTTTCTACATCCTCCAGAGGGAATACATGTTGTGTTCTCACAAAGCAGAAGGCTGAAAGGCAAAAAAGAATAAAACTTCTTATTAGGCCCCTTTGTAAATGCATTAATCACAAGAACCCTTGTGGCCTCGCCTGAAAATTCCCACCTCTCATCACTTGCATTGGAGATGAAGTTCCTAATACATGAAATTTGGGTTATATATTCTTACCATGGCATGTGATATATCACATTAAGAAAATAAGACATAAAGTTCATGTGATCATTCATATAGATACAGAAAAGGCATTTAATGAAATTCAATACCTTTTAATGATTAAAAAACCTCTCATGATACTAAGTATAGAAGGACTGTACCTTAATATAATAACAGCCAATATATGATAATCCCACAGCTAACACTACAGTCAATGGTGAAAAGCTGAGTTTTCCTCCTATTAGGAAGAAGACAAGAATGCCCACTCTTGCCATTTCTATTCGACATTAGTCTTAGGGCAACTGGGCTAGACATAGATATAAAAGATATACAAGTGAGAAAAAATAGTCAATTTATCTTTGTTCACAAATAAAAGGCAGCAGACGAAACACTCCTCGACACTGTGCCATGCCTGGCACTATTATCAGTGCTTCTCTGCTATTCATAGGGTTTTCAGTGTTAGTTACCAGAGGCAGAGGTGGTAGGGAGATGAGGGCCCAAGGATACAAACTTTCTGCTTTAAGATAAATAAGTTCTGGGCAGTAACGTACAACATGGCGACTATGGTCAATAGCACTATGTTATAGATTTCAAATCTGCTGAGAGAGTGGACTATGCTCACTACACATGTGAAAAGTTAACTGTGAGGTGATGTTGTTGTTGTTGTTAGGTGCCTTTGAGTCATGTCCGACTCATGGCAATCCTCACAGAGTTTTCAATGACTGATTGTTTCAGGATTGCATTGGGAGTGGATTGCCATGTGCTTCTCCCATGTGAGGTGATAGATATATTCATCGGCTTGTGGTAATCATTTCACAGTTTATGACTCAAAACACCATGCTATATGCTTTAAGTATATATAATCATAGACATAAAAGCGAAAATGACAAAATAAACTTAGAGTTTCTCTGTTATAATAGACACACCAGTCATGGCAGATGCAGTAGGGGCTATGTCTTAACCATCATGTTTCCCCAATGCCTAGCATTAGAAGAGACAAACTAAATGAACTCAGATGAATGTTTACATAGAGATGATCCCTAAGTTATTTCCAGAATTCAGTGACTCAGTGGGTTCAATTCATTCCAGAGGCCTTGATGTCCTGCCCTGAGTTGCTTATTTCAGCAAAGTTATTAAAATAAGCCCTGTAGGTAGGCAACACACATAATCCAGTATTGGTCAGTAATAGCATAACGTGGTCCTCTTATGATTTATTTTCTGCACTTCTAGTTTAGCTGCTATTTTTTCTTTGAAGGAGGAGGGAGAAATTGGGAGAGTATGTTTTCCCCTTTTGAGGAAATGTGAGAATATCCTGAATATGGCATCAGGAAGGGAGGCTTTCAAAGCCTGATGTATTGCATATTGTTGAATTTTGGGAAATTTCTGAGTTCACCACCTCACCAGGCTATTTCTGTACAATTGTGAAATTACAAGGCAGTTTTCCTAGGAGTGTGTGCCACAGTGAAGCTGAATGATGGGACTTTGTTTTGCCTTTAACTCTTAACACATATCTAAAGATGCCGGTCTATACTCGCCTTGAATAATATGTATCTATAAAACAGAGTAATGTTAATTAGGCTAGTGTAGGAGATCTAGAAAAAAAATTATATTAAGAACTCCCAAGAGCCAGGCTTTCTTGGAGAAGAATAACGGTCCTATTTTCCTTTTCCTCCTATTGGTTAAGACCATCCCAAACCCTCTGATCCTAATTTCAGGTAGAAATTATTTGTTGTTGTTGTTGTTAGGTGCCGTCGAGTCGGTATCCAACTCCTAGCGACCCTCATAGGGTTTTCAATGGCTGACTACTTCGGGATTGCCTTGGGAGTGGATTGCCAGGTCCTTCTCCCATTTTTGTGGTGCTGGGAATTGAACTCGGGACCTCAGAGACTGCAGCGCAGTGCTCTACCCACTGAGCCAAATCCCAGCCCAGGAATTATTTACAAGGACTAAAAGCCTTTTTTGGATCTAGTGCTCTTCAAGCTATTCCACCTCTTTCCCTTGCTTGTCCACCCCACTATGCCTGCCCTGGCCTTGTCATCAAACACGGTCTCCATGCTGCAACCCATTTTAGAGCTTTTCTCCTGAGGCACCTCTACCTCCCCTTCCCCTTACTCTCTGAATCTGCATTCTCATGCAGGCGACACCTGATTTGCAATTGTCTTCATAGCTCAGACACGGCTTTTCTCAAATCAGTGATAAAGTTCTCATTTAGCTTCCTCAACTGGGTGCTGAGAAGACATTGGTATCAGAGAGGATGAAGTTACCTTTGTTGATAGTCTCACTTCAGCTGTGGTCATAAGACTGAAAGACAGTATAACACAGTGGCTAAAAGCTGGGACCTAGGAACCAATTCCTCTATGGAAACTTCTCATTTGACTTTGACCATGTGGTTTGACCTCTCTGTACCTCCATTTTCTCATCCATAAAGGAGTGGGGATAATAAAACCCAATTCTAGTTTGAAAAAGTACATAAAATAATTTATGTATCACAAAGAACTATACCCTTTACTTGTTGAATAATAAATAAACATGTATAGGTAAAATTATTACTTTTAATATCATTATTTCCTCAGTATATATAAGTGTTGTTGTTGTTGTTGTTAGGTGCCCTTGAGTCGTGTCTGACTCATAGTGACCCTTACAGGGTTTTCAATGGCTGTTTGTTTTCTGGATTGCCTTGGAAGTGGATTGCCATGTAACTTCTCCCATTTTTGTGATGCTGGGAATCGAAATAGGGACCTCAGAGACTGCAGAGCAACATTCTACCAACTGAGCTAAAAGTATTCCTGCCTTATTCGTCCGGAGACCAGTTACATGTCTTGGGTCCAGGACAGGTAATTGGATCCTAGATCTGATACCCAGGACCAAGATCCTGTCTTCATAATCCTTGGAACTCCTCCATAAGTTCAAGAATTGACCCTTTTCCTTTTTACGTCCCTTTCACCATTCATCATTACATGTTGGATCCTCAGCCAAGTTTCTGAGCCATGTCAGCTGCCACAGATGTAAATACTTAGACTTTACAAATCCTCTCTTGCCATGGGTCCCTATTGCTGTATGTTGGATGGCTACAGACACACCCTGTTAAACCAGTTGAATCTTCCTTTGTGATAATAATTCCACAGGAATGCTGCTAGTTACCTATCACCAATATCTTTTACAAGACTTCCCTCTAGCTATACCATTATTGTTAGGTGCCATTCAATAGATGTCAGACTCGTAGTGATCCTATGTACAAGTAAAACACTATTATCAGTGCTTCTCTGCTATTCATAGAGTTTTCGATGGTTGACTGTTTTTTAGGAGTGGGTTGCTGGGTCCTTCTCCCAAGTCTACAGCACCTGATGTTCCCAGGTGGTCTCCAATCCAAGTACTAACCAGGCCCAACCCTGCTTAGCTTTTGAGATCTGAAGGGATTGGATGCCACAGTGGTATAGCTGCAGGCCTAGCTACACTAGCTAGATCTATTGCTCTGGCATCTGTGCAATTCACTTCTAATTTCAAAGTCTGACTCATTTCTACTTATTTAATTGCACTAAAAAAGAACCTAGCTTTCTAATTTTTTAGTATGTGGCATGGGTGCACAATTCAATATTTAAGTTTAAGTACTTTTGTATTGATTTAGCTCATAAAGAAAAATAAAATTTAAATTCTTCAAGGCTTCGTTTAAAAAAATCTTTCATCTTTTATGTTTGGCTTACTTTGTAATATATATTTAACATTTTTCATTTTATAGCATAATGTTAACTTTTATCTATATAATATTTTACATTTAAGTTAATTTTCTAACTTTAGTTCATTTGATCTTTGTAAACAATTCTTAACATTTTGGTAAAGTAATTGGAACCAAAGCTCAGCCATTTTCTATAACTTGCTCTAAAATAAGCATATAGTATACACCAGAGTCTTAAACTAGAGTTAAAGTCTCATGAGTTTAAGGTAGGCAAATCTTTAAGTGAAATCAAACTCTTTTTCAGGTGCTAAGTTGTGATGGACACAGAAATAAAGATAAAATTAATTTGATTTTTTATCACTTGGTCAAAAGGAGCAAAAGGATATTTTGGGTCCACTCATGATCTTTGTATGTATGCTCTTTATTTAGGCATTGTAGGGCATGGACATCATGACCATTGGGTCTTAGTTATGTCATCTACATACTCTTTCCTTGTGAGAAGACCCATATTTTAAGGGTCTCATGTCTCACGTGCAAAGACCATAATGGCTATTCTTCTGACTCATAAAACGTCCTTTTCCTTAGGCCAAGTTGCTAATTAAAACTGATTACTAGTGAAACCAATCAGCAATGAAAAGCTGTGGCATATTCTTCCCATCCTTTGTATCTAACTCAGCTTTTAGCACCTGCAACCAAGGCACAATGACATGAGGCGTAGTTTTCCAAGGAACTTAGGTTGTCACCCAGCCACCAGTCATGAGGTGTCAGAAGGAGAAGAAGTTGGTTAGAAAGATGTGCATTACAGTATAACAATAGCACCACCTGGGAAGTACACAATGTAGATCACACATTCTGGAAATAGAGATCATAGCTATTAAAAGTTGCAGAGAGAAAATTGGATTTATATAAATGATCTGGAGGAAGCTGTCTTCATCGGTTTGGTCTGCTCTAACAGAGCACCACAGATTGGGTGACTTTAACAAGAAACAATTACTTACCAAAGTTGCAGATGCTGGGAAGTCCAAGATTAAGGAACCAGCAGAGGCAGTGTCCAATATGGGGCCTAGACCTGGTTTGCAAATAGCTGTCTTCTTATCCTCGCATGACAGACAGAGAGAAAAATATACAGACAGAAATCACCCCGCTGCCTATGGTTCTGGGGATCAAACCCAGAGCCTCCTGTGTGCTAGGCAAAGCACTGTACCATTGAGCTACATCCCCAGCCCTTCTATCTCTTTTTATAAACTCTCCTGCCACTTTTTAAATTCAGTTCATGAGGTCTCCACTTGGATAATCTAATTGTGTTCCAAACATCCCACCTCCTAATACTACCATTTTGGGGGTTAAAATTTCAACATGTAAATTAGGGGATGGGAGGGTGTACATTTGGTCCATAACAGAAATCTATACCAAAAGAATATAAACCTCCCTGAGGAGTTTGCCAGATAAAATATTTTTGAGTAATTTCTTAGACACTGAATTCTATATTATGGTTTCTCAGGACACATTCAACATAAGCCAAAATAGTAATAACAACTTTTAATTTATATTAGGAAAAAATACATATGCATGTGATATATATATATGTATATGTATATATATATATATACATACATATATACACATATATCACATCATATGTATTTAATGACATAATTGTGTAAGGAAATATGTCAGCCAGGATAGTGCATATGTTGGAAAAGAAAACAAAATGATCAGAGTTTAACGGAAGGTAATTAGGGAAATTTCTAGAGAAATTTATTTCAAACAGGACCTGAAAGTATTAGCACAGAGGTCAGAGAAGAGTGACTTCCAGTTGGGGTGAATTGAATTAAGAAAGATATACACAGTTTAAATATGAGAAATGGCAAAGCAATTAGTTTGGTAGAAGGGCTGTATGGGCAAAAAAATGAGAAATAATATTGGCATATAATGATGGCATTTTAAAATGTAAGAAGGATGTCTATCTAAACTAAAACTCTTACCGTACTCAAATCAATCTTCTTATAGCTCTGTTTGGATCACATTACTCTCCTGCTCAAAGCCTTCATTCATTCATTATTCATTGAACTGAAGGATGACTTCATCAGAGTGAGCTCCGCAGGCAGATATTTGGCTGCTTCCAGTAGACTTTGTTACTTACCTTCCAATCATCCCCACCTGCTCCCTGCTTATTATTTGCTACAGCCAAATTGCCACTCTTTTCAATTGTCTTATACTGCCCATTTCTCTTCCTTGTGATATTTCAACAACTTATTTGTTTTCTAAGCATCATTAAGATATTATTCACAATGCACAAAATTCACCCATTAAAATCTCTAATCCAGTATCATTATGTGAAGCCAAAATGTTTAGAACATTTTCATCACCCCCAAAGAAATTCCTGTATGACAGTAGTTTCTCCTCATTCTTATGCTTTCCACTCCTGCCTGAGGCAACCATTAATCGTTTCAGTCTATGTGTATTTGTTTACTCTGGCCACTTCAGGCTAATGAAATCACACAATATGGGACATCTTGTGACTGGTTTCCTTCACGTAACATAATGTTTCAAGGTTCACCAAGTATATTGTACCTGTGCCTCATTCCTTCTCATTGCTGAATAATATTTCATTCTTTGAATATGACCTATCTTATTTATCATCATTGGTTGATGTGCATTTGAATTGTTTCCACTTTTTGTCTGTTATGAGTGATGCTACTTGAAATAATGGTATATAAGTGCTTATACAGACAGAAGTTTTCAGTATTCTTGGGTTTATATTTAGAAATAAAGATGTTGGATTTTATGGTATATCAGTCTGTGTTCTCCAGAGGAATGGAACCACTTGGTTAAATACACACACACCACACACACACATTCATAACCAAAGGAGAAATATTCATAACAATTACAATCATTGTTTTTGTAACTGGTTACCTGGTAACAACTGGTACTTGTAACTACCATATTCTGCTCCTCATTCAGGGTTCCCTTTGCTTTAGCAAGCCCCATAATTTGTTGTAGTTTTTAACTTGGTGGAGTGATCTAAAGTTCTTTCGTAAATAGTCTAAGAAGTTAGAATTCTCCTTGGATTGGATTGTTGAAGTTTTCCATTGGCCTTAAGCACAAGGTCAGATTATATGAAGATATTCCCTAAGTGATCCCCTGTAACCCAGACATACTCTATCTTACCTCCATTATGGAGAGCAGTCAGATTTTCCCTTTGTAGTCTGGATCAATCACCTGACCTACCACAGTAACTCCCTTCTTTACTCATTGATACAGAGGCACAAACAGCCCTAACAGTGGTCAAATTTTTGCCTTAACCTCAAGTTCAATGGAATCATGGTTATGACTCCTGTGGGAACATTCCTCTCTCTGGTACTAAGACCTCCAGACCAGGAGAGCAGGAGGTCATAGAAACATGAAGCAAACATTTTGCTAAATCATCATTAGAAATTATAGTAAATATTACAACTCTCATTTCCAACCCTTGGTTTCTGGCCATACGAATTCTGGCTATGGGAGAAACAGCGCCATATTGGGCCCTAATTCAAAGTGTGGGAAACCTTCTGGCAAACCCTGCTCAGTCCCTGCAGGCATTGCCACCCAGCAGTCACTGAAACTGCAACCTCAGAAGGCCATTCTACCTTTCTACCAAGCCAGTGTCTTCAGGAGGGTGGGGAACACGATGGGACCAGTGAACTCCATGAGCTTGGCCTATCGCCATTCTTCTTTTGTTGTGATGTTTCCTGATCAGAAGCGATGCTGCATGGATTATCGTGATAATCAATGAGCCAATCTGTAAGTCCATGGATGGTAGTTTTGTTAGAAGCACTGCCTGCTAGGAAGAAAAATCTGTATCTAGAGTAACATCCCATTCTAGTAAACATAAGGCTGCCCATTCCAAAATGGAAGCAGTTAAATGTAATCAAACTGTCACCAGATAGTTGACTAATCACCGTGAGGAATGGTGCCATTGTGGGGACTCAGCGCTGGTCTCCCTGCTTGTGGCATTAGCCAAGTCAGCTTTAGTGAGAGGAAGTCCATGTTGCCCAACTTCCATCCATGCCACTGTGGGAACTTTTTAAATGAACCCATTGAGCAATGATAGAGGTGGCTAGGGAAAGAGGCCAGAAAAACTCACCTTCTCCATTTGATCACTAAAATCTTCTAAATACCTTCATGTTTCTTGTGCATGCAAAGAGATCTATCTACATACTCCTCTGTAAATTTCTTTGTCAATAAGTTCCCAATCAAGTTTCTCCCAAGTTCCTATCAATCCAGCCAAATCATTGGCCACATCCATCACTCTGCAGATAATTATACATCTGACCATTTCTCTTTTCAAGAAAAGAGAACAGACAGATGCACTTTCCAAAGCTCTGCTCACTGGAACTTATTCACATTGCCACTGTCCTTCAGAGATGACTCAGAAAATGACTGAAGTGCCACGCACAGGCACCCCATTCTCAGGGAATGCCTGATAGTTGCTCAGACCCATCTTTAAGCCATCTCTGAATCTTCCCTCCCTATGTCAACCATGATGAAGTCAGGTGCACCCTGGGAGAGAGAAGGCGTAATAGCACAAGTGAGGACTGTGAACATCTCAATCACTTCTTCATGCACTTTACTGTACCTCCAAAGTCTACTCAGACTTGATCCCCTAAATATGACTTCCATTTAAAGATGCAGTGCTTCTGTGTATGCCAAAGTTCATGGTTTTGTGGCTCAGATAGCATGCAATTCAGGATCTCAGGGAAACTCAGGTCTCCCGGCAACTTTGTGGCCTTAGTTAAGTATTCAGTCTATAGTAAGGCCCAGTTACAGGCAAAGAGCTGTCTTGCAAAAGTAGAGTAGTTATCTGTAGAGGACAATAAGGTTCTTCTCCAAAATCATAAGGGCCTGCTCTATGACTTACCTATAGTGGCCTGAAAAAAATCCAAATAGAATCCTAACCTGCCACTAATACTTAAGCAACACCGGGTTTGCTGGGTCAGATAGCCCCAGCTACCATGCATCAGGTCTCACACTGAGTCTTCTCTAATTTTGGGACCCACTCAAAACTACCAGCTTCTTGGGTCCATCTGGAAGTAGGCCAGAATTATATAACCAGATGACTGCTGTGTTACCTACAAAATCCAGAGCATCCCACCAGGCATTGTGCCTCTTTTCTGGTTGGTAGGGAGGGCTGAGGACATGGAACAACTCACACCTTACCTTGAAGGCCACATATCCCACACATCCTAGAGATATCTGTGAGAATGCCTATGAGTTTTAGGCTTATTTTTCCACCCTCTGACATGCAAATGTCTTATGAGTAAGTCTAGAATAGTTGTTACTTCTTGCTCACCAGGTCCAACGGGAATAATACCACAAATGCAATGAATCAGTGTGATTTCTTGTGGATAAGAGAGTCAAAATTCCTGCAAAGTAATTGATGGTATAGGGCTAAAGAGTTGATATATGTAGAAGAGTGAAGGTGTATTGCTGGCATTGCCATCTCACAGCAAATTTCTTCTAGTGGTCTTATCAGCAAGTAACTGAAAAAATTCATTTACCAGATCCATACTTTCATGCCAGGGATAGAAAGATGTGTTAATTTGCTCAAAACATGAAATCAGATCTTGTACAGCAGCTGCAGTTGGAGTCACCATCTGATTAAGTTTATGCAAGTCTGTCATCTTTCTCCAAGATCAGTCTTTCTCCTGCACAAGCCAAATGGGAAACTTGCTTGGGGATGTGGTGAAAATCACCACATCTGCATCATTCAAGTTCTTAATGATGGCTCCAATCTCTACAATCTCTATAGGAATGTGGTCTTTGGTTTGGTTCATTTTTCCTAGGTGGAGGCAGTTCTAATGGCATTCACTTCCATGATAGCCTTTATTCCACAAGTCAGAAAAATATTGTGCAGATTTTCCCAGATTCTGAGTTTGCCTAGTCAAATTATGCATAACCAGTATAAATAACTACAGACAGATTTGGTGAGCAATAAGCCTACTGTGACAAAGACCTGAGACAAAGTTCCATGGATTGCCTGACCTTTGTACGTCCTTATTCTGACTGGAAGGCCAGTCCTGTTCCAGGTCTCCTGGAATTACTGTCAGTTTAGAGTCAGGGTACAGTCATCTTTGGAAAGTATGGTTATTTCTTTTTCCTTAATGAACAGTTAACTTGGTAAAAAGCTACATATCCCCTTGGGAAATTTGGGGGGAAAAATCAACAGTATAAATCTTTTTTCTTTTCTCAGTACTAGGAGTTGACCCTAGGGCCTGGTGCATGCTAGGCAAGACCTCCACCACTAAGCCACACCCTCCAGACTAATTCTTTAATTTTTTTTTTATTTTGAGACAAGGTCTCACTAAGTTGCACAGACTACCTCTGGCATGGAACTCACAATCCTCCTACATCTACCTCCCAAGTTACTGGGATTAGTAGACATGTTGGATAATGTACTGAGGTCCTTCCTGGAGTGGATCTAGCCTGCCAAAGGGCTCTAGGTTTGCAAACAGGCTCAACTTTGGGAATTGATTGAGTGGTCGTGATTTATGATTCAGGTTAGATTCTTGTTCACCTAACCTTTGTCAATCAAATAAGAACTTGGTAGCTTCCCTTCTATTTCACTTTCAAGGAACAACACAATCAACTAACCACCTAGGCCTGTCGGACTGCCCTCATTGCTTCTTTGACTCTGCCATCCACAACTATAAACACACCCAGCTTGCCTTTCTCTATAATAGGCCTGTGCCAATTGAGGAAAAATTACTTCTATTGCATTTAGGTTTCTCAAATAATGACTGCAATTTCCCCTGTAAATACGGCTTACAAATAACCGCAATCATAGGGCTCTTCAAGGAGACCAGGGCTCCACTGACAAATTTGTTTCTTAGAGTTTTGATAAAATGTGTGTCTTTTGGACCATCTCAGTGTGAGTAGGTCTTAAATGACAAATATACTCTAACATTCCAAAGTCCTTAAGTATTTGAATCCTTTCCTCTACATTAAATTAGCACAGGTCCATCATTTCCAGTTCATTAACTCTAGATCACTTTTGGTCCATGTGTGAGCCAACCAATCAATTCCAGTCTGTCTTACCCCACAAGATGCAACGTAATATGCAGAATCTCTGCTCAGTGAGCCCATAACAATAAATTTAGCCTGATATAACCCTTAGTTCCTTTTACTATTACCCCTTGCCATTCATTCCCTCCTTGGATTTCCATCTGCATAAATTAAAAATTTCAAGAAGGATTTTATTGGTCACAGTTTGTCTTTCACTCTCAGGGACCTGATAAGACTTAAGTTTTGAAGCAAAGATGGGTTTTGGAGGTAAATGCAGAAGAGCATAATTTTCTTGCATAGTAACTGCTTTGGAGCACGACATTGCAGTTCCCTTAGGCAGTGTTGGGTTAATCTTCTCAGATGGAGGTTGAAGGATTCAATACCACTGCATGGGGGGGGGGGCTTTTCCACCGGCAAGGAAGACATCAGAATTTAGGGACTCAAAATGACTACAGCTATATCAGGATCTTCTCACACATCTCCATTCCAACTATGAGATCCAATTCTTTTTCAGTCAGTTTCCTCCCTAGCAGTGGACACCTTTTAATACTGGAAGTTTAGCTTGCTTTGTGATTTATTCAGTTGTAGCATGAGCTTTTGCATTTGCTTCCAGCAGTCTCACCCCTCCAGCCACAGGGCATGAGCATCTCTTTTGAGACATACACAGATATCTTTAGGTTACCTATATGGCTCTTGAGCTGTGGATTGATGTCCTCTTTTTTTAATCAGTGTTTCTAGAGATGTTAGGAGCAACCATCCAGTTTCATTTTATTATTTAGTTTTCTGAAAATGATCAAACACATCCTATACAGCCACTCTGGTCCTTGCTGCTTATAAGTGATTTTTTTATCTGACTCAGTCCAGCAATTGATATAAGCAAATGCACACATACCAATTCACTCTCATTATCAACATTTGTATTACTCAGAGTTCTCCAGAGCTATCTATCTACATACATATCTATCTACCTATTTTTATCCCTAGATATAGGTAGATTGATGTCTAGATGAATACAGGTATATGTGTGTGTGTTATTTGTTGTGGTTGTTGTTTTTAGGTGCTGTCCCAGCCACATGTATACTACATTGTTGTTGTTGTTAGGTGCCATCAAGTTGGGGTCTGACTCATAGTGACCCTATGAGTGCAACAGGCAATACACTATCGTTAAGACTTCTCTGCTATTCATATGGTTCTCAATAGCTGATTATTTTGGGGGAGTGGGTTGCTGGGTCCTTCACCCAAGCCTACAGCACCTGGTGTTCCCAGGCAGTCTCCATCCAAGGACTAACCAGGCCAACCCTGCTTAGCTTCCCAGATCTGACAGGATCAGACACCTCAGTGGAACGGCTGCAGGTGTGTGTATTACAGAGGCTGATAAATTCCACATCTATCATCTGCAATTTGGAGAACCAGAAAAGCTTGTGGTGTTGAAAGTCTTAAGAATCGGGGTGGAAAAAGTCCCAATTTAAAGGAAGAAGAAGACTGATTGTCAGTTAATGCAGTTAGGCAGAGAAAATTCAATCTTCCTTTACCTTCCCACACCAGGGAATGAGATCTGCTTTATTTAGTCTACCAATTCAGACACTACTCTTTCTGGAAACACCTTCACAGACACACCCAGAAACGATATTTACCAGACACATCCCCTGGCCCAGTCAAGTTGACACATAAAATTAAATATCACGTAGGGTAATATGTTTAAAATTTTGAGAAACTGCCACACTGTATTCTCTAGTGGCTAACATCACTTTACATTGTCAACAGCAATATGTGATGGTACCAATTTGTGCATGTCCTTACTAACACTAGTAATTATCTGACTTTAGTTTTATGTTTGTTTGTTTCTTTGATAATAAACAGCCCAGTGGATGTGATGTTTAATTTTGTTTTTATTTACATTTCCCTAATAGGTAAAGGCACTAAGAGCCCTTTCATATACATAAGACATTTGTATATACTGTTTATATAGTATCAGTCTTTTGTATATACTTTTTGGAAAAATACCCATTTCTATACTTTTTAAATTAGGTTATTTGACTTTTCACTATGGAATTTGAGTTCTTTATGTTTTTCCTGTATCTGTCAGTCCCTTAATACAATTTCCAAACATTTTTTTCCCATTCTTAAGATTGTCTTCTCTCTTCATTGAGAGTATTCTAAAGAGCACAAAAATTTTAAATTTTTATATGGTCTAATTTGTCCAGATTTTCTTTCATCACTTGTACTTTTGGTGTCATGTCTGGGGAATCATTACCTAATCCAAGGCCATGAAGATTTACTCCTATTTTTTTTTCTAAGAGTTTTATAGTTTTAACTCTAACATTTAACTGTATGATCCATTTTGGGTTAATTTCTGTGTCTGGTGTGAGTTGAGAGACAAAATTCACTCATTTGCATGTCAATATGCACTTATCCTGCATCATTTGTTGGAAAAACTGTCCTTGAAATGTCTTAGAGCTTATATTAAAAACCAGTTGGTCATAAACGTAAACATTTATTTCTATACTCTCAATTCTATCTCATGTATCTATATGTCTCTTCATATGGCAATATGAAGAAACGTAAAGCTCTGGAAGATTTTTGAAATTAGGATGTGGGAGTGCTTCAACTTTATTCTTTTTCAAGGTTATTTTGTTTATTCTGAGTCTTTTGCATTTCCATAAGAATTTCTAGAATCATTTTGTCATTTTCTGAAAAAAAAAAGGCAGATGGGATATTGACAAAGATTTCATTAGTCATATATCAATTTGGGCATTATTGCCATCCCTACAATTTCTCATCAATAAAGGATATCTTCATATCTTTCCATTTATTTAGGTCTTACTTGATTTGCTTCAAAATGTCTTGTAGCTTTCACTGTATGTCTAACACTTCTTTTGTTATTACTATGCCTTTGATTCTATCCTCCCCCCATCCCATCCCAGTATTGCACTCCCAGTATGCACCAGTGGGCTCCATTTTACCCACTTTGTTCTTTGGCACTGTTGAAAATGAAATTCTTTCCTTGATTTCATTTATGAATTATTTATACTTTGATACACAATTGAATTTTATATACCAATCTTGAATTGTATTACATTGTTTAGCTCATTTATTCTAACAGTTTTTTTCTTGGAATCTTTGCATTTTTCCATGTATAAGATCACATGTGAATGTTAATAGTTTTATCTCCTACTTTCCCGTTGGTTGTTGCTGTTGGTTGCAGTCTAGTCAGGTCCCACTCATAGCAACAGGATGAAAAACTACTATACACTGTGCCATGCACATGGTCTTCTTATGTTTGAGCCTATTGTTGCAGTCATTGTGTTTCTTCTCATTTTGAATCATGCACATCAACACAAGGAGGTCCCAGTGGTCATTAAGGTCAACTCTACTTTGAGGAGATGATGCCCCCCCCCGTTGTTTCTTGAATGCCTTCCATCCTAGGGGGCTCATTTTCTGGCACTGTATTTGCCAGTGCTTCTCTACTGTTCATAGGATTTTCAATGGCTAATTGTTTCAGGAGTGGGCTGCAGGGTCCTTCTCCCTAGTCTGTCTTAGTCTGGAAGTTCAGCTGAAACCTGTCCACCATGGGTGGCCCTGCTGGTACCTGAGATATCAGTGGTATAGCTTTAAGCACCACAGCAACAAGCAAAGCTCCAAAGTATGACAAGATGACAGAAACATGGGAGATTTTCCAATATAGACATCTTATTTTTTCTTTCCTAAGACATCCTCATATTATTCCCTACAATACAGGAGAATTACACAGCTATTAAAATTTGATGTTAGCTTTTTCTAAATTACTGCTCATTATCAGATGAAGCAAGATCCCCTCTATTTCTTGTTTGTTGGGTATTTTGATTTTAATTGTATCATGAGAATATGCTGGAGTTTCTGAGAAATGATTTTTCCCTGACTTTAGAAGTAAATGTGTACTTTATTCCATAAATATGATGTACTTATGGAATAGATCTAAATATTCCATTGTACTTTATTACATAAATATGATGTATTACACAGATTTTTTTTTAAACCACCCTTGATTTTCTGGCAAAAATTCTTCTTGATTGTGGCATATAATCTCCTTATACATCAATAGATTCATTTTTAAATTAGTATGTTAAAATTTTTGCATCTATTTTAGAAGATATATATGTCTCATTTTTTGTGACATGTTATCTGTTTTTCATATCAATATAATGATGGTCACATAAAATTTGGAAGTATTCACTCCACTTCTATTTTTGGAAGAGCTTGTGAATGATTGGTATTAATTCTTCTTTAGTGCTTGGTAAAAATCATTGGTAATGTTATTTTAATCTGAGTATTTATTTGATGGAAGTTATAAAATCAATAAATTCAATGACTGTGTTTTTGTAGCTTTAGATTTTTTTCCTTTGTCCTGAGTCAGCTTTGTTGCTTTTGTTAGGTGCTGTCTAGTCAAGTCTGACTCACAGCGCCCCTATGTACAGCAGAACGAAACAACCCCAAATTCTGTGCCAGGTACATGATCTTTTTCATGTTTAAGCCCATTGTTGCAGACACTGTGTCAATCCATCTGGTGGAGGGTTTTCCTTTTTTTCGTTGACCTGCCACTCTCCCAAACAAGGTGTCTTTCTCCAGGAGGGATTTGTCCCTCCTGACTACATGTCCAAAATATGTAAGATGCAGTCTAGCCATCCTTGCTTCCAAGGAGCACTCTGGCTGCACTTCGTCTAGGACAGATCTGTTGGTTCTTTTGGCAGTCCATGGTATATTCAACAATCATCTCCAGCATCATAATTCAAAAGCATCAGTTCTTCTCCTGTCTCCCTTGTTCAATGTCCAGCTTTCACAACCATATGATGTGACTGAAAATACCAGGGTGTGAGTCTGGCGCACCTTCATCTTCAAAGTTACATCTTTACTTTTCAGTGCTCTAAAGAGATCTTTTGCCACAGCTTTTCCCAAAGCAATGTGCCTTTTGATTTCTTGACTGCTATTTCCACAGGTGTTGATTGTAGAACCAAGTAAAGCAAAATCATGGACAATTTCAGTCTTTTCTGCATTTACCATGAAGTTGCATACTGACCCAGTATAAGGACTTTTGTTGATGTTTAGTCTCAATCCATACTGAAGGCTGTGTTCTTTGACCTTCATCAGTAAATGTTTTAAGTCCTCTTCACTTTCAGCAAGCAGAGCTGTGTCATTTGGATAATGCAGGTTGTTAATGAGTCTTCCTCCAATCCTGATGTTGCATTCTTCTTCATAAAATCCAGCTTCTCATATTATTTGCTCAGCACATAAATTGAGGAGATATGGTGAAAGTCTACATAATCTGCATTTTTTCTAGGAATAGTCCATTTTATCTAAGTGTTCAAAGTTTTTGCATACAGCTGTTCTTGGCATTTCTTTAATATTTAGCATGAAGTCATTAGTGATGTCTCGTTTTTAACTGATTTTGGCCATTTCAGTCTTCTGTCTTGATCAGTCTAGTTAAAAGTTTATCAGTTTTGTTGATTTTTCCAAAGAATTATTTTTTTTATTTTTAAAGATTGTCTCAACTGTTTTTCTTAAGGTGGAATATTAGGTTATTGATTTCCACTTTTCCTTCTTTCTTAATTTAGGCATTTGTGGTAATAAATATCCTTTGGGCACTGCTTAGCTGAATCTCATGTTTTTTGGTCTGATCTCTTCTTATGTTCACATATTTTATTGTTTTCTGGTTTCCCCTGTGATTTCTTTAGAATCATTTCTATGTATTTGTGAAGTCCCCAAAGTTATTGATTTATATCTAATTTAATTCCATTGTGAATGGAGAACATACTCTGTATGATTTCAATTCATTGAAAGATATTAAAGTTTGTTTTATGGCCTAGCACATGTTCTACCTTAGAGAATGTTCTACATGTCCATGGAGATACTATGTATTCTTCTGTCACTGAGTAGGGTGCCCTATAGGTGTCTTAAATCAAGTTGTTTTATAATACTGCTCAATTCTTCTGTTTACTCGTTGACTTTCTCCATGCCTGTTCCATCCATAATTGAAGTGAAGCATTTAGGTCTCCAACAAATGTTGTGAATTTATCCTTTTAATGTCATCAGTGTTTGCTTTACATATTTTGAGATTATCTTGTTTTGTGTGAAATTATTACCCCTTCCAGCTGGATTGACTCTTTATTATTAGGTGTCCCTCTCCTGTAAGATTTTTCAACCTTTATTTTGTCTGTCATTAGAATGTCCACCCAAGCTCTTTGTGGTTGCTGTTTCCATGTTGCATATTTTTGTTTATTTTACTTTCAGACTCTGCATATTTTTGAATCTGAAGTATGTCTCCTAAGCATAGCAAAGAGTTTTGTCTTATCTTCTCTTTATCCAATCTGTTTACTTTGCTGGGTGATTTTATTGTTTAATTCATTCTCATTTTATGTTTAGATTTACATCTGTTATTTTCCTATTTATTTTGTCTATTTCATATTTTTGTTATTCCCTTTTTT
>VMDO01003055.1:71975-113484 GCA_007922755.1 Pedetes capensis
TTTTTTTGGTACTAGGGTTTTGAGTGCAGAACTTCATTGATCCAGGCAAATGTTCTACCACTGAACTGTACCTCTAGCCCTTTTTATGTTTTATTTTTATTTATTTTGTTTTATTTTTTATTGGAAATTTTTAATGTACAACTTAATGTGTTTCATTCTGACATGCATTTCATTGTGACATTTCCATATATGCATTTTGTTGTACATTGCATAGATAAGTTCCCCCTTATCCTCTTGTGCACGTCCCCCATTGTCCCACCCTCCCACCAAAGATCTCTCTTCCATTTGCATGTCTTTTTGTGGTAATATTTTTCTACATATCCTTGGATCCCAATTATGTTTAAGACCAAAACTTTTTCTGTAGTGAACTAAGAGTCTCACAAAGTAGTGCAGGCTGCCTCTGGCCTCAAACTAATGATCCTCCTGCCTCTGCCTCCCAATTTGCTGGGATTTATAGGCCTGTGTCTCAGCACTCACAACAGTACAGAGGGGGCCAAAGTTATGTTGTTATTGTTAGGTGCCATCTAATTGGGTCCAACTCATAGTGACACTCAGAGAATTTTCAATGACCGATTATTTTCCGAAGTGAACTGTCACATCTTTCTCCCTCTTTTGCAGTGTGAGGGATTAAACACAGGTCCTCAGAAAGTGCTAAGCAGCACTCCACCAAGTGAGCTAATCCCCTGCCAAAATTATATACACATTTTAAGAAAAGGAAAAAACTGTATTAAAACTGTAATACTCAACATGTAGCCATAACAATAGAAGAATACAAGTTACATTTAACTTCTGCAGTTACAAGAGGTGCTCAAAATGGTTTACCATCAGCATCCAGACATTTCTCATCGCATCTAAGTACTGTCTGAACAATTGTCCCACGCATTTCAAACTTACGCATTTGTTAGGTTTGTTGGAGGTTCTGTTGCACACTCACACCTCCATTGTCATCATATTTTCAAAATGCTCCTAAATTTCAAATACCACTTCAAAATGATCTTGAATGACAACTCTGCTTTTGCCATTTCCTTTGACTGTCCTGTCTGTTGCATGCGTGGTGACACTAGCATTCGTTTGATTAATGCCATCTTTTGTGTGACTGTCATACTACATGTTATTACCATACTTCCATGCAACTTCAAAAAGTAATACACATGTAACATCTCTTAAAATGTGAGTACATTTTTGGCTCTTCCAATATACATCTTAATTTATCAAATTCTAGTTTTGATTTGTACTAACCCAGTGAAAGAAAGAAAAGCTACTCCTATATAGGTTTCTTGGCTCCTCCTTTTTTATAGGAAGTTATTACTAGACTATTATTGCTAAGTGTATTATGTCTGTATATGTTACAACCCAACTATCTATTGTCATAATTATGATTTTTTTTTTTTTGGTGGTACTAGGCATTCAACCCAGGGCCTCCCACTTGCATGCTTTGTAAGTGCTGCACGACTGAGCTGCACCTCCAGTCCATTTTTTTACTTTTTGAGACAAGATCTCACTAAATTATGCAGACTGCCTCTGATCTCAAACTTGCAATCCTCCTACCTCCACCTTCTGAGTCACTGGGATTACAGGCATGCACCACTGTGCCTGGCTATAATTATGACTTTATCTAATGTTAGGTCTGTTGTTGAAACTGACAGGAGAAAGTAAAGCAAGTGTGTAATGGTAGGGTTTATTATACTAACCTCCTTATTTACCATTTATGATTCTATCTTTTTTCTTAAATTTGAGTTACCAACTGGTTTGTTTCCTTACTCTAATATAGCTATGTTCCCATTTACCTACTTTGTATTCTTATTGTCAAATATAATACATTCTATGTAACCCTGAAAATACTATTTTGTACATTATTTATACAATTATTCTTTGAATCAGTTAAGCAATTATGGTATTTTTTCAACATGTCCCCTATGGGCTGGAGTTTAGCTCAGTTAGTACAACACTGCTTCACACTCTCCTAGGACTTGGGTTTGATCCCCAGCACTGCAAAATGACAGAGGATGTGGAAGTCCATTCCCAAAAACAGTTATGAAAAAATCAGTCATTCGAAGTCCTATAAGGGTCACATGAGTCAGACCTGATTTGATGGCACCTAACAACACACACACACACACACACACACACACACACACACACGCATTTGAAATGGGGTTTTTTCACTGTGTAGCCCAGGCTGACCTGGACTCACTATATAGACCAAGTTGACCACAAAATTGTATTGATTCGCCTTCCTCATCCTCCCAAGTGTTGGAATTACAAACATATGCCACCCTGACCAATGGAAAATATATTTGATATGATTTTAATCTTCTTAAGATTAAGAAGAATTGTTTTCCTAGATACCATAGTAAACACTTGCAGTCCCAGCTACTCCAGATGCTGAGGCAGGGGTATGGCAATTTGTGAGGCCAGAGATAGCCTATACAACTTAGTGAGAACCTGACTCAAAATAAAAAATAAAAAAAGATCTGAGGTGCAGATCAATCTCAGAGCACCTGCCTACCCCTGTTAGAGCCTTCCCTAACTGTCAAGTACTGAAAAAAAAAAAAAAAGGAAGATATGCTTTGTGGCTCACCATATGATCTTTCCTGGATAATTCTCTAGAAGTGTTGACAACAATGTCTTTTTTGCTACTATTAGTGATATAGTCTGTGTATATTCACCAGGTCCATTTACTCTATGGTGTTATTCAAGTCTGCTATTTCCTTATTGATTTTCTTTCTAGATAATTTATTCTTTACATTATCAAGAATACCTACATAATAATTTTAATGACAATATTTGAGGTGGATTTAAATTGCTCTCTGATATGATTGGCTGTCATCCTGAAGATCTCCTTTCTTTTAAGATCAATCAAGGAAGAACAAAATCACTTACTTTTTATGTATCTGGAAATTTCTTTATTCTGCCTTCATTTTTGACAAGTAATTTTTCTTGGAAAAAGGTTCTTGGTTGAAATTTTCACTTAACTATTTTGAATATGCCATCCCATTGCCTCTGGCTTCCATTGTTTTTAATAAGAAGTCAGCTGTTAAAATATTTTATTCAGTTTCCCTTATCCATGATGAGTCATTTTTCTACTAAAGTCTTCTAGACTTTTCTATTTATCTTTTGCTATCAACATTTTAGGGAGCTTAGATTTAACTCAGTTGGTAGAGCACTGCTCTGCAGTCTCTGACATCCCAGGTTCAATTCCCAGCACCACAAGTAATGGGAGAAGGATGTGGCAATCTACTCCCGAAGCAATCACAAAATAATTAGCCATTGAAAATCCTATGAGGCTTGCTATGAGTTGGACGTGACTTGACAGCACCTACCAACCAATAAACCATCAACATTTTTATCATGATATGCTTAAATGTTGATTCCTATGAGTTTATTCTATTTGAATATTTTAAAAATTTTGGATGTGTAAATTGATGTTTTTCATCAAAACTGGCAAGTGGAAGTCACTATTTCTTTGAATATATTGTCTCTTTTTTCTTTATTGTTTTTCTTCTACTCATGTCATTTTGCTGTTCAAACATTTAATGTGATTCATATTTCTGAAGACTTGTGTCATTTGTACTTTTTAATTCCAGAATTCCATCCATTTCTTTAAAAATTCTGTTTTTGTATGATGAGATATTGTTGCCATACATTTCTTCAATTCTGTTGAAATGATGTCCTTTGGTTTCTTCAGCATATTTATAATGACTACTTTGAAGATATTGACTGATAACTTCAACCACTGGCATCCTTCAAAGAAGTTTTTACTTCCCAATTTTCTTTCCAGGGTCTGGTCATACTTTCTGGCTCCTCTATGTCTTGTTAGTTTTTGTCAAAAATTGGGGATTTTATACAACATATTGCAATATGTCAACATCCTGATTCTCTCGCCCTACACTAGGGCTGATGATACCGTTTCCTTGGTCATTTGTTAATTTGTTTAGTGACTTGGTTGAATTGGCTCTGAAATATGTTTCCTTCACAGTCTGGAGCCCCTTATATCCTTATTCACATTTTTTCTTTTATCTTTCAGTTTGACTACTGAGATATTATCCCCAGGTGAGCATAAATCAATATTTTGTTTAAAGCTTATGCTTAATCATCCTTAGCTAGTTAGATATTTATGTTTTACCATTGGATGAACGTATGGCTTTGAGACATCTTTTACAGTTTAAGGAATTTAGAATTTTTCCCTATTAGTGGCTATGTATTAGTAGGTCAGACATTTCTTTCTCAGAATACTTCTGATAGAGAATAGACCTTGATATGTACAAAGTCTTCCAGACTATGAGGGACGTGCATGATTTTATTTTTCCATTGGATTCATAGGAACGTCCCTGTAGCCTGAGTAGCTTATTGTTCAGCCATAGGTTATTAAAAAAATACATCTAATTATCTAGAAACAGTGAGACTTCTGCTGTTTGTTGATTGTTTTGTGTGCATCTTGGGAAGTGTTTTGAAGTCTTTGTCATGTCCTGTTCTGGTTGTTATTTGATGGATGCATGCTCCATTCTGATTGTTCATGCTCTTTCTGCATATATTTCCCATATCCAAGGTTTACTATAATTCAAAAATTCCTGCCTTGTCTCTTTCCCTGGTTTTCTCTGCTCAACTTTTGATTGTTTTGATATTTTGATTGCTGCCAATTTTATCAAAAAATTATGAGAACCCTCTTAAGTTCTCTCCACCACTCTCTCCATTGTTCTCTGTAATACGTTTACCCATGAATCTCTCCATATTTTGTTCCAAACAAAGTCAGTCCTTTCACACAGAGCACCAGCCTGCTTTTCTGTGTGGGCAGAACTTTGTTGGAGGAAGAGAATTCAGTCCTTTTGGTTGCACCTGGGACAAACAAACTCCGGGAGCCTTTCATTCTCAGGTGAAATTGTACTCCCATACTTGGAGCTGAATAAATACAGAGCTATTTTCTGGACCACACTCATGGATTATAGTTCTCTTAGTAGTTTCTGTATGAAATGATGGGCATAGTGGAGAAAATGGGTCATAGCTCAAAAGCCACTGACACTTGCTGTTCTTAAAGAGATTTAAAAGAATGTCATGAGTTAATGTTTTTTTTTTACTTACTAAATCTGGACAATTTCCAGAGATTTTTCAGTGATTATGTATGCTGGGTTGTGGTTAAATAATTTTTTTCTGTTAAATGTTTATTTGTTGAGGAGAGAGTCCACTATATCCCTCATTCCTTCCTCCTGAATTCTGGATGACATCTGAGTATTTCCTTTCAAAATAATCTATCCTTCCACTCCAATGATTCCTAAAACTGCCACTCTGCCTATGACCCTTACTCCTTGCTACACATAAAAAGTCAATTCAGTCATTCTTTCTTGAGAGTCATTCTGACATTTCTTTTTGGATATCTATTTCCCTGTCAAATATAACATCAAAAAGATTAACTTTTTATCTTACCACTGTAAACCATTTCTGAACCTTTTTTTCCTGTGTTTTATTTTAATCCCATTAATCTCCGCTTTCTAAAATATAGTTTTGATGTAGAAACAGATCCAAAGGATATTTTTCATGTTTTCATGTTCCATTGTAGTAGATGTTTGTGTACTAAAGGTGAATAAGATATGTTTAATACATTTACAAATGCACAATAGGGTATAGATCGTAGATTCTTTAAAAATATCATAGCTAAATGTGTTTAATACCATAAAATGTCATAGGAATATAAACTAGGAAGAATTTATTCATGCTCAAGTATTTATTTAAAACAATAAAAAATCATTTTTAAACATCACTACTCCATTTGACTGTCTTTGTTCTTCCCTTCAAAAACTTCATATATGAGTTTTAGGGAATAATTTACATTTATCTCTTACCTTCATTTTTCTCTTCAAACCAGGGCAATATGACTTCTGACTTCATTACTCAGCTGGTATTACTTTTTTCCAAGTCATCTATGAGCTCATGTTGTTATATTTAAAGGATACTATTCTTTTTCTTTTGTTGTCATTGTTTTGTTTTTTGGAGTACTTTCTAATGGGTCCCATACATGCATTTCATTGTACAGTGCTCATGTTCACTTCCCCCTTACCCTCTTATGACCTGCTCCACCATCCTCTCTCTCTCCACCAATAGTCTCCTTTGTACTTGTATGTCTTGTGAGTATATCTATCTACATAAGTACTTCCCAATTTTGTCAAAAGGGCAACATACATGATAATTTTTCTTTTCTCCCATTATACTTTCTCATTATCCCCTCCCCCTTTTCTTTACTCCATTATCTTTCCCTACTTAGGTCTTGTCTGCTTTCATAATCTTTATGTTTAAAAAATGAATATACATTGAATTCAAACATCTACATATGAAAGAAAATGTGTGATGTTTATCTCTCTGGTTCTGGCTTTGTTGTTGTTCAATCAGGCTTAATTTACTTAAAATGATGATCTCTAGTTTCATCCATTTTCCAGCAAATGCCATAATTTTGTCTTTCTCTATGACTGAATAAAACTCTATGGTGTGTATATCACACAATTTCCTTATCCACTCATGTGTTGATGGACACCTAGGTTGATTCCATATCTTGGCTATTGTGAATAATCGTGCAATAAACATGGAGGTGTAGATATCTCTATGGCATATTGACATTTTCCTTTGGATATATACCCAGGAGTAGGACACCTGGGTCATTTAGGACATCTATTTTTAGTTTTTCGAGAAATGTCCATGATGATTTCCATAGTGGTTGCACCCATCTGCATTCCCACTACCAGCGAATAGGGTTCCTTTCTCCCCATATCATTGCCAGTATTTGTTATTTGTTTTGTTAATGGTAGCCCTTTTGACTGGAGTGAGATGATATCTCAGTGTAGCTTTGATTTCTCTGATGGCTAAGGATGTTGAACATTTTTTCATATAATTTTTGACCATTTATATTTATTCTTTTGAGACGATTATGTTCAGGTCTTTTGCCCATTTTTTGGTTGGATATTTTGCTTTTTTGGTGTTTATTTTTTGAACTCTCTATATATTCTAGATATTAATCCCCTATCTGATGGACAGCTGGCAAAGATGTTATCCCACTCTGTAGGCTGTCTCTTCACTCTGACAATTGTGCCCTTTGCTAGGCAAAAGCTTTTTAATTTCATGCAATCCCATTTGTCAATTCTTGCTATTGTTTCCTGTGCTTTTGGGGTCCTATTCAGAAAGTCCTTCCTTGTCTTGTAGTGATTTCCATATGTTTTCCTCTAGCAGTTTCAAAGTTTCAAGTTTTACACTAAGGTATTTGATCCATTTTGAACTGATTTTTGTACAAGATTAGAGAGAGGGATCTACTTTCAGCCTTCTGCATGAGGATATCCACTTCTAGAACAATTTGTTGAAAAAGGTGCCTTTTCTCCAATATATATTTTTGGTACCTTTGTCAAATATCAGGTGGTTGTAGGTACATGAATTTCATTCTGAATCCTCTATGTTGTCCCAATGGTCTACTTGTTTTTGTGCCAGTACCATACAGGTTTTTTTATTATGGCATAGTAGTATAACTTGAAAACATGAATTGTAATGTTTCCACCATTATTTTTGTTCTGCTCAGGATTGCTTTATCAATTTGTGGTTCTTTGTGCTTCCATATGAATTGTAGGATTACCTTCTCAACTTCTGTGAAGAATGTCACTGGGATTTTGATGGGAATTGCAATATATCTGTTGCTTTCTTTCAGTAATATAGCCATTTTCACAATATTAATTCTTCCAACTCATGAGCATGGGAGACCTTTCCACCTTCTGGTGTCTTCAATCTCTTTCTTTAGTGTTTTAAAGTTTTCATTATAGAGGTCTTTCACCTCTTTGGTTAGATTTATGCCCGGTATTTTATTTGTTTTGAAGCTATTGTGAATGGGATTATTTTCCTTGTTTCTTTCTCGACATGGTCATTGTTGGTATAAAGAAAAGCTACTGGTTTTCGTATGGTAATTTTGTATTCTGGTACTTTACCAAAAGTGTTTATCAGCTCTAAGTTTTCTGATAGAGTCTTTAGGGTCTTTTAAGAATAGGATCATATCATTGCAAATAGGGATAATTTGATGTCTTCCTTTACTATTTAGACCCTTTTTCTTTCTTTTTTCTTATTGCTGTGGCTAATCATTAAATTACTACATTGAATAGCAATGGAGAGAGTGCACACCCTTGTCTTGCGTCTGATTTTTGGAGGAAATGCTTTCAGTTTTTCCCCATTTAGTACTATGTTGGCTGTAGATTTTTCATATATTGCCTTTATTATGTTGAGGTATATTCCTTCAATTCCTAGTTTCTTCAAGGCTTTTATCATAAAAGGATGTCGAACTTTGTTGAAGGCTTTTTCTGAATCTATTGATAGGATCATGTATTTTCTGTTTCTGGGTATATTTTTATGCTGATATTCATTGTCTTGCATATGTTGAATCAGCCCTGCATACCTGGAATGAGACCAACTTGATCTTAGTGTATAGTATTTTTAATGGGTTGTTGAAGTCAGTTTGCAAGTATTTTATTAAGAATTTTTGCAACTAGGTACATTAGGGATATTGGTCTGTAGTTTTCATTTTTTGATGTATCCTTATCTGGTTTTGCTATCAGAGTAATATTGGCTTCATAGAATGAGTGTGGTAGTGTTCCTTCCAGTTGTATTTTGTGGAAAAATTTGAGGAGCATTGGTATTAATTCTTCTTTAAAGGTCTTGGTCATTTGCATTATCAAAGGCTAGAAAGATTTAAGCTAAGAATAGAAGAATGAACTGCAAAAGTAACTTCCATTTTAAAAATTCATCAGTGATTCCAGCTGATACTGGGATTTTCTTTTTGGAGACTCCTTATTACTGCTTTGATCTTGCTGTTCATTATAGATCTGTTTAAGTTGTTATATCCTCTTGACTTAATTTTGGCAGGTCATATGTGTATAAGAATTTATCCACCTTATCTAAGTTTCTCAGTTTTGGGGGGATAAAATTTTTCTCATTCCCTAATGATTCTCTGGATTTCATTATTATCTGTTGTAATGTTCCCTTCTTCATCTCTAATTTTCTTGATTTGAGTCTTCTCTCTCTTTCCTTTGGTTAATTTGGCTAAGAGTTTGTCAATCTGGTTTATCTTTTCAAACAACCAGCTGCTTTTTTCAGCAATTCTTTTTATTGTTCTTTTAGTCTCCATTGCATTAATTTCTGCTCCGATCTTTATTATTTCTGCAGTTTTCTCTTGGGTTCACACTCTCCAGTGCCAGTCTCAGAGATGGAGACAAACCACCCAGCACTCTCCTTTGTGGCTTCTGTGCTTCTCCAGACCTTCTATGTATGAAAAGACTCCACTCCTTCCTATTCTAGCTCCTTTGTTTTACCCCCTCATGCAGAGGATGCCTTGAATCCACTTTTGCAGTTCACTCTTCTGTTCTTTGAAACCTTTCTAGCCTTGATAATGCAAATGACTAGCACCGCCCTGAAATGTTATTCCTCCTTGGCTTCTGTAACTTTACCTGCAATAGCTCCTCTATCCTTTTAGATGTTCCTAATTCTCCTTTATGGTTCTGTCTTCTCTGCTTCCCTTAAAAGGGTACTTCCCTTCAAAATCCTCATCTGTGGGACTCATCACTCCCAGGAACTCAACTTCCATCACCTAAGCATAACTTTTATTTACTACATGTCTGACTTTCTTGATTTCTAGATCTATATTAGCATTTTTCTTGGCTATTTTGTAAAATTTAGTGTCTCTATGAACAACAGAACAAAACACCGTTTGACACTGTGCCATGCCTGGTAGTGTTGTCAGTGCTTCTCTGCTATTCATAGGGTTTTCAATGGCTGATTGTTTTGGGAGTGGGCTGCTGGGTCCCTCTCCCAAGCCTACAGAACCCAGTATTCCCAGGTAATCTCCCATTCAAGGAATAACCAGGTCTGACCTTGCTTAGCTTCTGAGATTAGATGAGATCCAATACCAGGGTGGTATGGCTGTAGACCTAACTTAATTCAATGGTCTATCCAGTGTCCTGATTTCTCATTTCCATGAACAAGTTCCCCACCTATCTCAAGTCCATGTCATGACCAATTGCACTATTTCTGAAACCTCAATTTCAATATTCTCTCTCTCCCTCTCCCTCACTGCCCTCCATCTCCCTCTCTCTGTCCATCTTTTGGAAATCTGCTTATAATTCACTCTAATAACTCCAGTCCAACAATTTCTCCCTCATCTAAAGACCTCAAATCCTTTGTATATTTTTGATCATCCACCATTCCTTTATACTAATTGTATGATATTGTAATCAAATACTTGCAGACATCATTGATTCTTCATTCTCCTTTAACCTCTCAATACTAGCTTAATAAAATTTCAAACCTAAGTAAATCCAACTATATATGGGCTTTTCACTTGAACTCATGAAGCAGAATATTGCTTTTCTCCTCTTTCCTCAAGTATCCAAAACTCTATCAGCTTTTATCTCCAATTGATAATTTGTCTCATCATGCTTTTATATGATAGCAATAAGAAGGAAACAGACTTATATAATCACTATCCTATCTACTAGTCCACTGTGTACCTGTAATTACATCTTTCCTCGGTATCCTGTTTTCTTATCTCCTTAAAGTCAAACTATTTTTAATGCAATAGTCAAATAGAAGTCAGATCATATTATTACCTACTTAAAACTCATTGTTTTCTTTTTATGTCAGAAGAAAATTATATTCCTTACAGAAAATGTGTATGTTTGGGTTCCTATTGTTTTGTGATTGCATAACCTTGCCCTCCTTGTACCCACCTGCTCATTTTTCTTTAACTACCCAGATCTTTTGTTTCTGGGACACTTCAAGCTCAGCCTCCCCTTAGAGCTTCTGCACTTGCTAGCTCCTCTGCCTGGGAGGCAGGGCTGCCACTTCTTCACAGGCCTACCTCCACCTCACCAGGCAGCCTATAGGACATCTTAGAGAAGAACTGCCTGATCATCTAATCTTCTGTTCTCAGATCTTCCATCACTCTTTATCTCATCCTTCTCATTCTTCCCACTTCCCACTTCCGACTTTAATAACCTGCTAGCATAGAATTAGCACGTTCATGCATTCGGCAGTTTGTTTCCTTCTGTTTTCTCCGCTTGAATGTAAGTGACTTTGAGTCAAGATCCTGCCTTACTTGCTCTTCACCATATGTCCAGTTCCTAGAGCAGGTGTGGCCCAGGGCTGGTGCTCAGAAAACTTCCTATGCTCTGCTTGACCTCTCCTCTTCTGCTGTTTAACTCGACTCTACACCATACCACCTGCTTAGGTCAGAAGTCTTAGCTTGAACTTTACCTTCTTTCTCACTCACTGTCTATTCCTCAACACCAAATTTTATCAAACGTGCCTCTAAATTTCCTCTCAACTTCATCTGCTGTCTGCATTTCCTTTGCTGCTCCCACAGTGCAGGCCATCAGCCCATCACCACCAGATCAGAGTAAAAACTTCTCACGCTCTCCACTCATAACTCTGCCACTTCTAACCCAGGCCCCACAATAAAAACCAATTCTTTATAAAACAAAATAAATTCTTTTGACGTGTAAAACACATAACTCTTATTTATCCTTCTGATGAAGAAAATGTCTTCCACACAGCTGATGAATGTTGCAGAATTCACCCTCTGTTCTCCTCAACAACATTATCTCAAGGTACTTCCTCTTTATAACTCCTCAGCAACAATCCTATCACATCCTTGGCATTTGATAAACACATAGTAGTGACTAAATTAATACATGTGTACACAAAGGGCAGTCAATAATATCAAAATACTTACAAGGAAATGATGTACCTTTTGCCAGTTGTTACAAACACTTGCCTGTTAATAAATCCTTTGAATGATGATGATAAAGCCTGCAAAAAGTGTCCACAGAAGCTTGATAATGCTGCGAAAGCCACAGCTGAACCCTTATCCTTATGCTGCTCATCTCTTAAACCATTTTAATTTCTATGACATCGAACTCTTTTTTTTCCTTCATTTTCTAAGAACAATTGACTCTGCCCGCCTGGCCTGTGGAGGGCTCCTGGGTGCCATTGCTCTGGCAGGTGGTTTTCATTTGCCTGTCTAGAGATGCTGGCACTCCTGCAAACACAGTTCCCATTTCTCTCACAGCCAGGTCCCCAGTGCTGCCTGCATCTGACACAATAGCTTGTTACCTCCTGGAATACATGGTCCTAACAGCAACACAGCATTATTTCCCTTCAGCAAGTCTCAGGAAAATGATCTCTTGGACTATTACACCGCAAAATATATTTTTGAATTTTAATTAAATACACTATTTTTAAAATAATTCATCTGAAATAATGTGTGTCTCCTGTTTAACCTCTGACAAAGGAGCTGAATTGAAATGGGACCTCATTGTAAAACCCTGGCAGCTGCTGCCTACGTCTAGTTTCCTAAGCAACCCGGAAACTTAATTATATCCAAACAAGGATGAGTATTTAGAGGAGGGAGATTTAGTGGAATCACTATCATCAAGGATGTAAGGACTGAGATTGCTGAGGGTAAGGAAAGTAAAGATGACAAAATGTACTTTGGTGATCAGACAAATTAGCTGCAAAGAGTTTGAAACAGTATTTACATATTTTAGAATTTTAAATGTTTATTAGATAGTCTTCAGGTTTTCAGTAGGAAGTGAGGCCACAAAAATGTAAATGATCAGCTTATACTGTACTGCCTGGGACAGTGCTTGCACCTACCAGCTGCTAAAATTTAGGGAGATGCTCCTCCAAAGAACATCTTGGACTAGACCTTAAACAATGGCCAGAATTTGGATGTGCAGAAGATTTATGTTTGTTTTATTTGATTTTGGTGTTCCTTGGGGGTTGGACCCAGGGCCTCACATACACTTTGCAAGTGCTCTACCACTGAGCTGCACTGTACTTCTAGCCCCTTTGTAAATTTTTTGTCTTCAGAGAGTGGCTAAATTACAAAGGCTAGCTCTGGCCTCAAACTTATGACCCTCCAGCCTCTGCCTCCTGAGTTGCTGGGATTTCAGGCAAGCATCACTGAGCCCAGCTGTTTTATGTGTATTTATGATCACACTGTACTTGTTCAATTCAAATTTTGCATGCTTTTACCATCACTGTTTGCTGTCATACTTCCTGATGTCTACTACATTGTCCCATTTCCTCACAATCTCCATAAACAATAGCGCTGGATAGAGTTGAGGAGTTATGAAGAATCTACACCCTCCTCTGATTACATAATGTGTTTAACGCAATGCCAGACTATTGTTCTTGTTACATTGGGAGGTTTAAAATTAATAAGACAGTAGAGATCAGAGTCCAAAAAGAAACCTCTGAGTAATTTACCAATCCCTTCCTTAGCTTCACTGCAGGGAATCAAAGAGGTTCTGTGTCTGTGCATCCCACTGAAGGACTTTCCCAAGTCACCAGCCTATTTCAGCACTGGAAAATTCTAACTGAAAATCTTCCCCCAAAGAAACCAAACTCTACCTCTTTATGTACTCTACACACTTGCCCTGCTTATTCCCTTTGTTTAAAAGTATATCCCTTTCTCTCTCTCTCTCTCTTTTTTTTGAGCTTTCAATATTTGAAACAGATACCATGCTCCTCATGAATGTACCTTTCTTCACAATAATCCTTTGCGCTTCTTCCACTCAATTTTCAGTTTCAGTGTCTGAAAATAAGAGATTTGAAAGTCAGAAGTATATTTCCTCCATCACTGTATTTGTCTTTCACCTTTATAATTTTTTATTCTTCTCTCAATTGTTTTCCTCCTATTGACTAAAAAGGCTCACTATGTTTGGACAAGACCCTAAAATGGAAAAGTTTCACTCACTATTCCCACACTTAGCAGTAAACTCCATACTCTTGTCATTTTAATCAATTCATGTCACTATTCTGGAAAAATGTGGATCCTCTGTTAGACCCACTAACCTGGAGAACAAGCAAGCACTTTTCCCACAGCCTGCGCATGCCCAGCTTCTGAGCAGATGGAGTCTAGAATAGCAGGGATGATGTGCCACTCATATTTAATTTGCTTACAATAAAATGTCTCCTGATACACACCTGTGTGACCAAACTGATTTTCTCACTGACCCCCCAAATAAATCTTGCCAATTATCACATCATATCTTTTTAGTTTTCAAGTTTTCATGTCTAAAATTCATTTTCTGATTCCTTCTGTGACAATTCATCTTTACTTGTGCAGTGGAGTTTGTTAGAGACACTCAACTGTTACAGCCATATAGTCACCCCAAAAATATCCTCCATGACTGGTATCCTAAGAGCTACAGAATAGAAATATGCATGTCTATTTCTCATGAAGGTGTTCACATTTGTCCAAAGAGAGTGACTGTCCCTCAAAGTTTCTATTTTCTTCACTTTTCTTCTTTTGAGCCCCAATCTTGGCCTAGTCTAGAATTTCTAGGTGACTCTCAATATTAGAAAAAAAGAGATGGAATTTTGTGTATTTAAATTTGTTGATTTTTGCATCAGATATTTAGAAGATCTCCATAATTGTGGTTATAACAAAAATATCCTAGAAACAATACTATGATAAATTTGTAAAATACGTATGAATCTAAACAAAATGATGTACATAAATTTAATGTAAAGTAACACTGAAGTTCATATATCTTGTGCATTAAATCAAAAGTCTTCCAGGTATCACAAAGACTCTGGAAAATGATGATCATATTGGGAAGGCAACTCAACAGCTTGCATACCACCAAATGGTCATTTTATTGCTTGGTTTGCCGCCCTCCCTCTCACCCTCACACCCCTACCCCTAGCTTTTATTTTCATTACTCTGTCTACAGAACACTAAAGAGTCGCTTACCTCAAAATCATTTTAAAATTGGAAGCAAGTTATAAAGTTATTGAGGGGAGGCATGTAGCCATGAGATCAGAGCTCTTCTCACCTGACAGATGTGATAACATCCCAAATATGATTATTACTAAATGGGAGTAATGTCTTCTCTGTAGGTATGATCTACTCAGAGGTCCTCTGTTGAGGCCTATAAAGTGCTCAATCATCCTGGTTCTCTGAGCTTTGAAGTGCCAGTTTAGCAATTTTTTCACTA
This sequence comes from Pedetes capensis, assembly GCA_007922755.1. Taxonomy (NCBI): domain Eukaryota; kingdom Metazoa; phylum Chordata; class Mammalia; order Rodentia; family Pedetidae; genus Pedetes; species Pedetes capensis. Next base: position 86,993 of record VMDO01003055.1, read on the forward strand.
TACCACATTTGCCTTATGAGTGTTCAATTTTTCCTTTTCCTTGTCCGGTAAATACAGCATGTAAGGTTAAAAAATGGGCTCCCAGTTCAAAACTTGTCTCCATCATTTACCAACCACAGGGAGGTTAATACATTCTTCAAGCTGCAGTCTCTTCATTTATATATAAATGGACATATTATCTGCATTATGGAGTTTTTATCACATAATAAGTGCTCACCAACTGTTAGATATTATTATAATTACTAGGAGTAATACATGCTTACTATAGAAAATGTACCATGGCTAGGAAAGACAAAGTAAACTATTAAAGTGGTAATAACTCAATTTTAAAATATCCACTGTTAATCTCTGCATACGCATATACATAGAATATATCACATGCACTTATGTTTAAACATTTATTTGTATACTATTATTTCATATAAAATGGCCTACAAAAGAAGGAAACTGACTTTCTGAACATGAACTAGCTTGTAGGTGGTTATTTATTTGTTAGTTTCTAATACTATTTCACCTGAAGAACCTAAAAATGAAGTGGGCAAACCCAAGTTTGATGGGTTTGTTATCCACTTCAAGCTGAATAGCGATTACAATAAATAGTAAAGGGAATAGTGATCATTTATCTTTAAATCATACTTCCTATAAAGATTTTCAAGACTTTTATAATGACAATGTCTCATTAGCCTTTCAAAAAGCTCTGTGCTATAATATGGCGAATCTTCCGTGCAGTGTAAAATCATGTAATCCAAGAGGAACAACTGAAATTCTGTGCCTCCATCTAGAAAAGCACACTCCTGAAGGCAGTAGGGAGTGTTGAGAGGCCCGGCTTCTATAACCTTCCTCTGAACACATCCAGGGTGTTTGGTTCTTTCTTTCTTTTTTTTTTTATTAGAAATTTTTAATGTACATCTTAATGTGTTTCATTTTGACATGCTTTTCATTGTGACATTTCCATATATGCATTTTGATAAACATTATTCATATAGGTTACTCCTTACCCTCCCCTATGCTTCCCCCCACCACCCTTCTCATCTAAGTTTCCCATCTAAGTCTTCTCTATCTTTTACTTAGTAGTTTTTTTCTATATGTCCTTGTGTTCCAGTTCTGTTTAAGATAGAAACTTTTCCTGTAGTGGTCTTTGTTTTTATTTTGTTAGAACAATTACATGCGATTTCTAGTCCATTTATATTGATATAAATGGTGTTTGGTTTCTTAACATAATGACCTATTTTATTAGTCTTTGTTTCACTCATTCAATCATTTATTTACTTATTTGGTGTTTACTGAATACTTACTACACGCCCAACAATATGCTAAAGAGCCCAGGGCTGCAAATACTAATAAGATAATGTCATTGTTTGAAGGGATTAGAATTCAGTCAAGGAAATTGACTGAAGAGAAAGTTTTAATACAGTATAATTATCACCGTGGTGGCACAGTATACTAGGGCAACACATTGGTAAGCCACCCACGTTCCCCCTGCATGAGCTCAAAGAGGTGTCCCTTAAAGGACAAGACATCAAGTTTAATTGAACCTTAAAGAATGTGTAGAAGATAGGACCTTACTAACAGTCTATATGACTGAATACTTATACTTAATATTTACTCTTTCTTTAGCCTGGTTTTCTGCATAAATTTGTTGTTGCAATTAACATAGTGCCTATCTGTGGTATGCCTGCAGCTGTAGCCCTGTGGCATCCGATCCCATCAGATCTCGGAAGCTAAGCAGGGTCAGGCCTGGTTAGTACCTGGTTGGGAGACCGCCTAGGAACACCAGAAGCTGTAGGCTTGTGAGAAGGACCTGGCAACCCCCTCCCAAAAATCAATCTGTCATTGAAAACCCTATGAACAGCAGAGAAGCACTGACAAATGTGTTTCGCCTGTTGTACTCAGGGTCGCTATGAGTCGGATACCGACTCGACGGCACCTAACAACAACAACAACAACTATCTGTGGTAGACATTTGATAATTACTATTTTATGTTGCTTTCTTACTTTATCCTGTGCCCGTGAGTACTATTAGTTCTTCACCTAATCAATAAGTAATGTTCTTGTATGGAAATATTTTATAACTTTGGAGCTGCAGCCTATCTATAGATAGGACACAAATTTAGTAGCCCTGAAAAGATTGTCTCTTTCTGGGCATAGCGAAGATTTGTAAGCACCCAGGAACACTGACAAGGAAGTCGACAACCAGTCTGGCATGTCATTCACCCCAGATGTTCCACTGGTATTTGTATAGTTATCTGTCACTTCCCTTAGCTATAACTTGCTCCTAGTTTAAGAGACGTTCTCTTCAGCCTTATCTTTTTAAAGGTAACTTTGTCTTAAGAGTCCTTTAAGTCATTCTGTTGTTTTGAGAGTGATGTGTCTGCTGTAATAGAAATAATACTATGATAGGTAGGAAAATGAAGTGAGAAGGCTTGCCACACTAAGAAACATATGCCACATTGTATTCAAAAATAGAAGAAATTACAAGATAAGCAAGTGTTGGTCAATTTGATCTCGTATCTCTGCAAATGACTCTTCCAAGTTCTATTCTGAAATAGTGTCAGGGCTTTCACTGCTGCCATCAACTGCCATGGGCACTGCCTTTAACTGACATAATCATGGATTGTTACAATTAATGCCCATTAGTATAGAGTAAAATTAGAGTTTCAGTCATATAGAATTGCCCATTATGTCTGTAGAGTATGCAAAGTTCATCACTTATGATTAACATTATCAGAGTGAATTCAAAAGGAATTATGAAGACCTGTCAGTCTATACCACTGCCAGATGTGAATATCAGAGATGGTGTACCACAGTGAAAACTCAATGTTCTGCTGTAGGGTACCCAGATTTTACGTGCAAAAGACAAATAATTAGGAAGAGTGTGTTTTGTGGATAGGAATTGTGAGGGGACAAACAGAAGGCAAACTGTTGAATAACAGAAAAGCATATGGAATGGATTTGATGCTCTTAGGTTCCTACAGGAAGACATTCTCCTGAGTTTTGTTTTTGTTTTTGTTTTCATTTTATAACCTAGTGGCAATGCAGTAGTGAAAAAGTCCAGTGTGAATGTCATTTTAACCCTTATATTTTAATGACCACAGATTGTCCAATTGAAATATTATGATAAGTGTTAAAACCCAACTCTAAATGAATGTATTTTAAATAGAAACCTGAGAAATTAAGAATATATGCAATGCATGGGGCTCCAGCTTCCATTTAAATCATGCAATGACTTTGCAGCTGGAATCTTCTAGGAGAGTACAGCAGAGAGACAGAAGGAAACTTGTTAATCATCTGTAATTGTTTAGCTACCTTTCTAGTCTTGTATTATCAAACGCAAATTGTAAGACCAAACACTGGAAATACTGTTGTTGTTAGGTGCCTAGAGACCCTATGCACAACAGAATGAAACACTCCCCAACACTGTGCGGTGCCCAGAGCTCTGTCAGTGCTTCTCTGCTATTCATAGGGTTTTTGGTGGCTGATTATTTCAGGGTTGTTTCAGGAGTGGCCTGCCAGTTCCTTTTCCCATTTTTGCAGTGCTGAGGATCAAACCTAGGGTGTCAGAGAGTGCAGGGCAACACTATCAACTGAGCTAAACTGCAGCCCACTGTAAATATAGAGTATAAAAAAAAGTTCCCACTTTGCAGGCCTCAATAACTATAAAATACTATTTATAATTCAATGAGGTAACACCAACTCAAAATATTTGAAATATTTTAATAGAATATTTGCTGTAAAAAATCATAAGCCTAGATATAGTAACAACGGTTCCCAACTCATTTCCATAGGCACCTTCTTTAAACTGCTATATGTACATAGTCTCAGATATTTTCTGTACATATAAAAGCATTCATACACACATATAGTATCTTCACTTTAGAGTGCAATAGGTGTCTTATTATTCTCTTCTATTTTAATTTGCTTTTTTCACTATAGTCACATACTTTGTATCCTCTTTCATACATATCTTCATAGTATATTTAGTTGTGTAAACAAATATGAATTTAAACTGTACTCTATAGATACTTACATTATTAAGTTTTGAGACACCAAACCATGATGTATTAAATGTTCTTATATATTTATCTATTGGTAGATGGTTAGGATTAAGTATCTGTGTCATCTCCAGAAGGAATACTGAAACAATCAGCCATTGAAAACCCTATGAATAGCAGAGAAGCACTGGCATAGTGCCAGGGATAATACAGTGTCAGGTAGTGTTTCATCCTGTTGTACACAGGGTCACCAGAAGTCAGACTGAACTCAATGGCACCTAACAACAACAACAACAACAACAAAGCTAATAATGAACACCTTTTCCTGAGTTTATTGGCAGTTTGTATATTTTCATTGGATAAATGTTTATTTAAACTCTTTATTTTTAAATTATATTATTTGTCTTTTTATTGTTGAGTTGTGTCTTTACATATTTTCTACATGAATTCTTTGTCAGATACATGATTTACAAATGTTTTCTCCCTTTCTCTGGTTTGTTTGTTCACATCTTTGATGATGTCCTTTGATATCCACAAGTTCTTAATTTCACTGAAATACTATTTATCTATTTTTTTCTTTCATCATGTATTTGGTGTCATAACTGAATGGTCATTGCTTAATCTTATGTAATAAATATTTACTCTTATGTTTTCTTCAAAGGATTTTATAGTTTTATTCTTCCATTAGATCTGTGATCTTTTTGACTTTGTTGTTCTTGGTGGAAGGAAAGGGACAAAATTAATTCTTTTTTCTTCATTTTTTTTCTTGTTGCTGTTGTTAGGTGCCATTGAGACATACTGGACTCATAGCAACCCTTATAGGGTTTTCAATGGCTGATTGTTTCAGGATTGCCTCTGGAGTGGATTGCCACATTCTCCTCCCATTTTTGTGGTGCTGGAAATCGAACTTGGGACATCAGAGACTGCAGAGCAGCGCTCTATCAACTGAGCTAAATCCCAGCTTACAGTTTTTTTTTTCTTAGCACATATTAATTGTACAAAGTAATGGGTTTCATCATGACATTTCCATACATGCATATAATGTACTTTGATTATTAAATGTAATTTAATGATGTAAATATCTATAAGTAGAGTCCAGTTTAAGTTCAAATATACTATGTGCCCTTTATTATCCTTCTCTTCCTTTCCCCCTTCCCCCTCATTCCCTTCCACATTTGCTTTCATTCCATTTTTTCTCCTAAATTCCACATATGAGGGAAAAAGTGATACTTGTCTTTGTGACAATGGCTTATTTCACGTAACATGATGATCTCTAGTTCCTTCTATTTTCCTACAAATTACATAAATTCCTTCTTCTTTATGGCTAAGGAGGGCTTTAGGCACCTAGGTTGATTGTATAACTTGGCTATTGTGAATAATGTGTCAGTAAACACGATTATGCAAGCATCTCTACAATAAGTTAACTTTGACTCTTTTAGATGTACACCCATAAGTGGTATAGCTGGCTCATAAGGGTTCTTTTGCATGCAAATATCCAGTTGCCTGATCATCGTTCTTTATAAACAATATACTTTCTCCCATTGAGTTGTCTTGATACCATTGTTAAAAAATCAATCAATATTAAATATGAGGGCTTATTTCTCCACTCAGTTTTATACCACTAATCTATAAATCTTTCTTTATTACTGTCTTATTTATTATAGTTTGTCATAGGTTTGAATTTGAGAAGCATTTGGAATTTTCTTATTTCTCTCCAAAATTGTGTTGATTCTACTATGACCTTAGGTAGGGCTGGGGTTTAGCTCAGTTGGTTGAGTGCTGCCCTGAACTCTCTGAGGACCCAGGTTCAATCGCCAGCACCGCAATAAATGGGAGGACACATGGCAATCCCTTCCCAAAGCAATCCTGAAACAATCAGCCATAGAAAACTCTATGAGGATCACCACGAGTCAGATTTCACTTGAAGGCACCTAAGAACAACAATGACCTTTGCACTTTCATATGAACTTCAGCATCAGCCTTTTAATTTCTGGGGGAAAAAAAAGACATCTGGGAATTTAAGGTTTTCGCTGAATGTGTAAATAAATTTTGGAAATATTTCAGTCTTAATGTTCCATGAACATGAGATACCATTTCACTTATTTGAGTCTTCTTTAATTTATTTCAAAATGGTTTTGTGATTTCAGTGTGTAAGTTTGCATTTCTTTTTGATAAATTTATTATTAGCAGTTATTCCTTCTAGTGCTAGTATAAATAGAATTCTGGATTTAATTTTGGGTTGTTTATTGACCATATTTAGGATAGTAACTGATGTTTGTGTATTGATCTTGTATCCTACCATGTTGATGAATTCATTCATTAGTTCTAATAGTTTTATGTGTAATCTTACATTTTTCGTATTCAAGATCATGCCATCTGTGAATACAGTTTACCTCTTACTTTCTAGAACTGGTGCTATTTGTTTTCTTTCTTCCTTCCATTCTTCTTTTCTTTCATCATTCTTTCCTCCCCCATCCCACTCTCCCTTCCTTCCTTCCTTCCTTCCTTCCTTCCTTCCTTCCTTCCTTCCTTCCTTCTTTCCTTCCCTCCTTCCTCTTCCTTTCTTTCTATCTTTCTTTCTTTATTTTCTTCACTTTCCTTTCATTTCCTTTCCTTTCTTTTCTTTTTTCTTTTTTGTCTTTACCCTGGAAACTCCGTATAGTGTTGGGTAGAAATATCAAAGCAAACATTCTTCTTGGGCACTGTCTTAGTTCCAATTACTATAACACCATGCCATAGACTGGGGGGACTTTTAAAAATAGGCATTTGTTTTTCACAATTCTGAAAGCTAGAAAGCCCAGGATCAATGTACTAGAAGGTTTGGTGTCTGATTAGGGTCCTCTTCCTAGTTTTCAGGCAGCCATGATCTTGTATCCTCATAGAGGAGAGAAAGCAGAGAGGAGACAAGCTTTCTCATGTCTGTTATTGTAAGGATGCTAATCTCATAATGTGGGGTCCATCGTCATCACCCCCAAACACCCCATCTCCAAACATCATCTCATTTGGGATTAGAGTTTCAATATGAACTTGGGGAAGGACACAAATATTCAGTCCATAAAAGTCCTTATTTTAGGGGCAAAGCATTCATTCATCCCCATTCACTGATAATTTTGAGGTTTTCATTGATGTCCTTATCAGAGAGAGGCAGTTCCTTTCTCCTCTTGCTATATGTTTTTATCACGAAAGTTTGCTGGATTTTGACCAAAGCTTCTTCTGCATCTATTAAAATGATTGTGTAGGGGTTGAACTTTATTCTATAAATGTTATAAGATTGATCATTTTTTGGATGATAAACTGATCTTGCATTCCTAGTTTAAGTCTACTTAATCATGGTATACAATCCTTTTTATGTGTGACCATACTCAACTTGCCTATAATTTGTTGAGGATTGTGGAGTGTACATTCACAAGGTAATGATGTGCAGTTTCTTTTATAGCAGCATATCTGTCTGCTTTTTTTATGTGGATAATCCTAATCATATGGAATGAATTGAAAATCATCCCATCCCCTTCTCTTTGTTGGAAGAGTATGAGCAGCTAATATTAATTCATGTTTAAACACTTGGTAGAAATCACAATTAAAGGCATCTTAGCTTGGACTTTTCTTTGTTGGAGGTTCTTAATTACTAATTCAATCTCTTGTAGTAGATCTAATCAGATGATCTTCTTTTTTTCTTGAGTCAATCTTGGTAGTTACTACCTTTCTAGGTAATTGTTCATTTGATCTCAGGTTTCTAATTGGTTGGCATACAGTTGTTCCTGGTATTCCTTATCATTCTTTTTTAACTTGTGTAAATTAAGACTGCTCGTTTTTATGCCCCACATGCTTAGACATCTGAGACTATAACCCTTTTGCTTCTTTCTTTATAACAACATTAAATCAATGCTGCTAATTATGCAGATTTTATTGAAGAATTGTGGTGAACTGTATGCAATTAGAGTCCAGGCATAAAATAACTTCAGTGTGAATTTCAGATAGACTTTCTATAAATTTTATGGATTAGGATATGTGAGTTTGAAAACCATTTCCATTACTTATTACTGTGGAGTGTTAATATGGACGATGGTGAGTGTCCTGGCATTCTTGTTCTCACTGTGCCACCAACAAACATGGGGCTGCATTTTTATCTGACATATTATCAAGTTGGAGGATTTTCATTTTTTCTTTTTTTGTTGTCTAGTTCTGCTTTTGTGTTGCTTTCTTTCTTTCTCATTGAATCTTAAAGTTCAGTAACTTATCAAGCAGTGTTACTCTTGAAAATTTACAACTTTGAAAAAATGAACTGTTTGTTTCTTTGATCTATAGTTTCAGCTCTTTTCTTCTCCCAGGAAAGCAAATTTTATAAATAAATATTGGCCCTCCATTTTCTCTATCCCAATAGTATTTCATAACATATTGCTCTTTTCTATTTTGTTTTATATCATCAAACCATATTTCACAACATTGACTCCCTTTTAAAAATTTATTCTGATTCTGAACACTTCTAATGTGGTTTTTATTTTCATAATAAAATATTTTTCTTCCTTCCTCCCTTCCTAACTTTATTCCTCTTTTTTTCTTCCTTCTATCCTATTTTCTTTCCTTTACCTCAGCCAAAGCATTTATAAAGAATTTGTATTATCATATTTTTCTATTTAAGTGCCTACATTCTTCTTTTGAATGAGGCAATACTTTCTATAATTTATTTCTATGTAAAAAGTTCATGTTTTCTTATCTATTTTTAATAAAATATGTCTTCAACTTGCTTCTACTTTTCCTTATTTAAAATAAGTGCTTTGCATAGGACTAATATTGGATATTTTTTGCACCTTAATCCTCTAAAGGAGAATTTTATCAAAGACCACCAATGTGCATGTTTTGAGAAAATAAACTGGGAGAGTTAGCATCTCTTTGATTTCAGTAAAATACTTTTCTTTTTTAAACAAAACCTTCTGAATCCTCCAGTCTGGCTAAACAGCTCTTCCAGACTTTCCAAGTTTATTTCTTATGATGAATGGAGTCCTCCAGTAGGAAGACCCCATGATGCTCTGCAAACTACTTATTTTATACCTGGTTTTTATATATTTCTATTCAGTCAACTTTTGCCAGCTGCAGTGTTGTTTGTTGTGCAGTTTTCTTCTTCTAAAATGTTTTGCACATTATATTTTTTGTTGGTTTGCTTTTTATTCGGCAGGGGTGGTAATGCATGGAAAATGTGGGAAATTTTTTTTCATTAATTTCCTTCCACCTTGCTATTTTCTGGGTGCAAAACTGGGCTCCTTCAGGAATGCCTTCTACTTCTCTCGTGCCCACATGTATTCCTCCTCACTCCCAAGAAGCTATCATTATTTGGATTTCCCAAGACTTTCTAATTTTGGGGAAAACTATGCATCCTTATTGAGTGGTTTAGTTGACCACATGCCTTAATTTTACCATCTTCAGTCTACTTGGCAAATATTCTTGTCTTCTTAGAAAATGGACTTCTTTTCTTTTTGCAGTCTGTTTTTGTTGTACTTTGTGGAATAAATTTTAAGAAGTGGTGTGGAATAAACATGTCATTCCACCATCTTTCAGCAGCATTTTTAAAAATAGGACATTTAAATATAATATTACACAGAAATAAAATCATTCTTCCATTACCTAGATTGTCAAAGAAAAATTGAGATATATTTTGGAGTGTACTTAAAATAACAAATTTTTAGTTTTTAGTCATTGGCGAGAAAGAAGACTTCTCAAATGCAAATCCTTCATGGGAATAATGTTTCATTTCCCTTGGTTTTTAAAACACAGTGCTAGAGAGCTGGAGCATTGTGCAGCAGGAGTGTGATGAGAAATTTACAGTAATTGTAGTAGGCACAAATACACACTAGTTTGCCTTCAACCCTATGGGTTTCAGCTTGATCAAATACTGAACCCAGATACTTTCTGAGAACAACTTTCCCTGGGAACTTGATGAGTCTGCCACTGTGTGGGTTAAGGACTATGTCAGTCTCGGTGTGTGCTAGGCAATCTGCAGTTCTTGATTTGTGCTCACCTCAGCCGTTGCTAAGTGACCAGGCTGCTTCTGGGGGAACCCAGCTTTACTTCTTCTAGCTTTCTGCTCCTTTGTCAGCAAGTCCTCTTCATTCCGTATTCATCTATGACACTGCTTAGGGAGCGTCAGCAGTCCCAGCCTTGATCTGTTTGACCCAAGCCAGAGAGTTGTCAGATTGGAGAAAACAGCCATAGCCCCTTGCCACCACTCTGGTCATCAGTTTATAGTTCAGGCTTCTCTTTGCAAAGGATCATCAACATCAACATGTTGTTTCCAGGGTCATAAATTTGCAGTGTGATGAGACATAACCAGATGTTGCCAAACGTGAGTTGACTCATAAAGCAGCCTCTTTCCTGCTCAGTCTTTCTTCCCAACTCAGACAAGCTGGGGGTCCATTGCATTCTTCATACCTGGCTGGGCGGCTTGATGGTCCTGACTGAAGTCAATGATTTGGGGGTGCAATTATATTTTTCAATTTAAATGATGGAGTAATCATTATCACCTACTCCATAGGTACCTTCTGTTCCTGAGAGCTCCTAGTGGGATTTATTGCCATTCTTGGACATAGTTGTATTTTTTTCTTTTAGTTCTTGCCATGGTGGTTGGTATCACAATGCTGTTGCTTATGTATGATGATGAGAGAAGTGGCATGTGTGTCTACAGTCCTAACTCCCACTCGCGGATCTATGGTTTGATTTTGTGTATGATTCCAATTATTTGCAATGCAATAGGATTTATTTAAAACCCTAGGATGTAGTCAACTTCAGTAAGTGTTCCAAAGTGTATTTCTAGAGCAAATAAATCTTTGAGGCTCTGGGAGTTCTTGCACATTTCCCTTATTGTTAAGTCAAGGCAACCGAGGCCATGGAAATTAAGCCAATGATCCATGCTCAGTTTGCTACTCAAACTCAAGGTCCTTGCCTTCTGATAGGGTATATTGTTGCAGTCTTTAGGAAACCAAGACCGTCATCTGGATATAATATAAGCAGATAATTGTGACCCCAGTTCTTTAGGAAAATGCCAGACTAAAGCAAAGTTCAGTGGAAATATAAACAGATTTTAAAAATCAAATATAACTTGTCATGGTAGATTGTTCCTTTTCTGAATTCCAGGTATCTCTTTTATAAAATTGTGGTGGCAGCCACAATACCTCACTCTGTCATAATATTCTTTACAAAGGACTTCAACTAAGGGCCCTTGTCAAGGGGCCTTTGAAGTCTGTGCAAAAGATCTATGATGTTTTCTAGTTTGTAATTTTATGTCTAAGTTGTGATCAGGATTCTTTCATGAGCTGATATTACTGAGCAACTAGCCATTCTGTTTGGGAGAAGGACCTGACAATCCACTCCCAAGACAACCCCGAAACACTCAGCCATTGAAAACCCTATGAGGGTCGCTATGAGTCGGATACCAACTTGACGGCACCTAACAACAACAACAACAAGCCATTCTGTTAAGACCAGAAGAGTTGGGGTGGGATATAGGAAAAATGCAGCTACAATGTGAGGCAAACATTTTTAAGTAAAGTAAGATTTCATTAATCCCTTCAATTTTTTAGGAAAAAAAATATGCAGGTGTTGTGCTTATCCTGTTTCTGTCCTTGCTATGATGTGTTGTACTGATTCATTTTAAGTTTTTTCAGTTTATGCAGGTATGTTTTCTCCTGGTAAAGCATTAGCTTTTGAGTTCTTTTTTTTTTTTCAATTTGAAATGTAAAAATTCTCCTTTTGTTATTTGAGTTCTTCTTCATATCTGAAAAAATTAATTCTTTTTTTGTTACAGATGTGTTTCTTACTAGTTAGCACATTGTGAAAATAGTACTTTTTGTTTTGTTTTGTTTACTAGAAGGAACCTTAAATACCATTTAGGGAACTGGCTTTCAGTGCATTAAGTTCAACTCATTCTAAAGAATGTCAGCTGCTGTGTATGTACACTCATTCCTAAAGATAAATGACTGACATTTGGGCTCAAGCATGGGTATTTTCAGAAGCTCGCAGGTTGACCTGTAGCCTGGGATGAGAACCACGAATGTCCTACAATCTTCATTAATGAACTGAGATGAAGAAATTCAAATTCACTGAAGTTCTGCAGTTTCCCAAAGCTTGTGCCAGAGCCAAGCTCTCTGACACTTATTCTGTTTTCCCTTGTTCAGAAACGTGAATGCAGAAAGCCTGTGGCTTATGCCTCAATGATTTTCCATTGCCTCGCACAGTGTCAAGCACATCAAAAGTACCCAATAAAACATTTGCTAAGTGTTGAATGAATAATTGAAGGAACATCAGTGAGCCCCCTGTCTCTCATTTATTTTGTAACTTTGTTAAAATAATAAGGATACTCATTGCCGAGTGTCAAGATGAGTAGTGTGTGTTGGCTTTGGTGGTCGCTCAGTATCCTCTCAGAGATGTGCGGACCATTGCCACAGTTGTGGTCATGGAACAATTCTAATTAGCAAAGGAAATCCAAAGAGAGAAAAGTACAATGAAGGGAGGTCCTAGAAGCATGGAGAGTAGAGCTCAGAGGACAAGAATGTGTCTTTTGAGCAAGTTGGATCCCAGAAGAGAGGCCGTAATCATTTTTCATGTCCAAATGTATAAATGTGAGGAGATTTATCAATCTGAACATCAAGAATTCAGAAAGGAAGGCACTCCAGGCTCTCAGGGACCACACTTGTCTATTGTGGCTGCTAATCCAAGTGGGTTTGGGTTAAAAGGGGTTAACAGCCCTCTGCTGTAACACATGATTGGTCTTTATGAGGTTGAAGCTCTTGTCTGTTTGAGGCCTACAGATGATGCTAAAGAGCCAATAATGACAGCAATTCAAAGCAATCTAATTATGCAAACGGGAGGCTAAACAATTTCATCATCCTTAAATTAGATTGTCCTAATGAGATAAAGACACCAATTAATCCTGAATTAATTTCAATAGCCTATTTCAGGCAAACACTTTAATATGCAAATGTAAATGAGAAACAAAGCCTACTGTAGAATGCCAGAGTTCAGAACCTCTCTCTTTGCAGCTGCAGCGGGTGTAAATAGTGCCTAATGAGTTTGCATGGAAAGACACAACCAGTTGAAAATTTTAGGCTTCATAAAGCACAGGCGGTACCTCAGGTATACTGTGAGGTGGAGCCGGACCCTGGGGGTAGGACGACCATGCAAAGGAAGGTTGTGGTAAGGTAGAGGTGCCTGTGCCTTGGAGGGAGGTAGAGATGGGAACGGCGCAGTGAGGTGAGGCAAGAGGGCCAACATGGAGACACTTTTTAATAAGTTGATACTTAACAGAGCCAAGTTGTCATTGCATACATCTGGACAGAAGTCTCTTCTGGACATAAAGTTGATTTTTAATTAGTGACCACTTAATCATTTTAAATTGGCCATTCCCAACACATTTAATATTTCTGAATAATTAATTTCCTAAATAAGACATGGGAACCGATTCAACATCTTAGGTGCTTAGGCTGAATCCAAAGGCCTGTGATTTTAATGCTATCTGGATGGAGGCGTCATCAATGGGCTAATTCTTTTTATAATTACCCAAATATCCCCACAGGTAATCAGCAAGAAATAATTTCTTCTGCCTAGGAAAGAAAGCGAGAGCTAATATCAGGACAAAATCCAAAGTAAATCAAAGAGAAAGGGAGTAGTGTTCCTCAAGGCTGTCCACGGTCACTTGAACGGTTTGCTTGGAGTCTTGAATGAATAAAAAGGGATGAGCAGTTTCCTGGTTTTCCTGGCACCGTACCCCAGAAGGTACAAAGCAATGCCTAGGGCCATCATCAAAAATACAGAGTGCACTTATTCTTAAAAATATTCACTGTTTATTTGAAATTTATGTTTAGCTGAGTGTCCTGTATTTTTATTTGCTAACTCAGGCAACCTTACCAATACCACATGCACATGAGGTATGATCAAAAAATAGGGTGCATGTGTGAATAAAAATATTTATTACAGGAAAATACACATTGCCATTATCTCGCAAATCCTTCCCTGGCTTCCTTCCTTCCTTCCTTCCTTCCTTCCTTCCTTCCTTCCTTCCTTCTTCTTATTGGTCCTGCCTTAATTTTGGCATTTGATAAAATGGAAAGTGGGGCTATTAGTAGAGACTGAAGGGCATCTCCCACTAGACCTTCTATTTTTTAAGAAATAAATTTGTTGCTTTAGAAAATAGGGCGCAGGCATGCACAGCATTCTACCTGGGTAGGTAGCTGTGACACACCATTTTCAGTGTGTTGCTGCCGCTGTGCTCATACCTGCCCACTCTCATGTTAGGGAGCCAGCTGACTGACACTTGGAAGTGTTCCTACCTGAAAGCATTATTAAAACTGGTACAAACTGTTGGTAAAATCAAATAGAATAAAAAATATGGAAATAGTTGTAAAATACAAAATGCTAACTTCAAAATGCCAGTATTTCTCCCACACACAATAGCATAACATGGCATTATCTTCCTAGAAAGAGCACAGAAATTCATTGTAGTACTTCTAAGAGGGAATCAAACCACACTCCATTTCTTTCTGCATGTACAGTCTGAGACCCTGGCCTCTGTTGTACCTTGGGCTCCCTAGAGCTTAAACGGGATATCAGTCATATTTTAAGCACAACTGGGGGGTGCTATTTGCAGATCACTGTTGTGAGATAAAGAGGGGCAGAGTTATGATAACAGATCGGCTCAGCCTGGCCAGCAGACCAGACAGACTGCTGTGTGATAAACCTAATAAAACAGTGGAGCGTCTTGATACTGCTGCTCTACTAGGTTGAAGCAGCCTGAAGCTGTCCATCCTCTGGCACTGAAGCTAAATCTAAGGCAGAATGAAGTCACAGCTGTTTCAGCCACAAGGGTGGCTTTGGACATTTAGTTGAGAACTGGCTGTTCAGTTCTTTTGCCCATTTGTGTATTGGGTTATTTGTTTTCTTAGGTGTTGCTTTCTTGAGTTCTTTATAAATTCTGGAAATTAGTTCTCTGATGTATAGGATACAAAGATTTTTTCCCATTCAGTGGGGATTTCCTTGACTCTATTGATTGTTTCCTTTGCTGTACAGAAGCTTTTTAATTTCATGTAATTCCGTTTATCTATTCTTGTTGCAAGAAGGACACTTCATACTACTAAAAGGAGCAATCAATCAGGAACCAATAACACTACTAAATATATACTCTCCAAATACTGGGGCACCTAGCTTTATAAGACAAACTTGACAGGACATAAAGAACTTTATTGGATCAGACACAATAATTATAGGAGACATCAATACCCCACTTTTGCCAAGAGACAGGTCATCAAAACAGAAAATCAACAGAGAAACGATGAACCTAATCTCCACCCTAAACCAACTGGATCTCACAGATATATACAGAATATTCCCTCCATATGATGAGGAATACACATTCTTCTCAGCTTGACATGGAATGTTTTCCAAGACAGATCATATGCTAATCCATAAGAATTCCCTCAATAAATACAAAAAAATAGAAATTATCCCCTGTAGCTTATTAGGCCACAATGGAATAAAATTGGAACTCAAAAGCAAGAATAATTCCAGAAATTTTACAAACTTATGGAGACTAAATACACTGCTGAATGAACAATGGGTTGTTGAAGAAATCAAAACAAAAATTAAAAAATTCCTGCAATCAAATGATGATGAAACACATCCTACCAAAACATATGGGATACAACAAAAGCAGTTTTAAGAGGGAAGTCTATAGCATTAAGTGCCTTCATCAATAAGGTAGAGAAGAGCCAAATAAATGACCTAATGACACACCTTATGATGCTAGAAAATCAACAACAAATCAAATGGAAAGGATAATTAAAGTGGCATCATCACTAAGCTAAATAAAATTATTTTGACCCACTGGCAGTTTACTATTTTATCCACATTATATTATATATTTGGGGGGTATTTTTACTTTGATGTAATTTCAAATTTAGAAAAAAATGGCGAAACACAATGATCAGTACAAGGAATTTCTATAGATCATTTAAAGAGATTCACCAATGATTTTTATTGGGGACAATTTGTTTTATCATTGTTAATCTGTATATCAGCCTGCAGTCATAGCCCTGTGGCATCCAACCCCGTCAGATCTCGGAAGCTAAGCAGGGTCGAGTCTGGTTAGTACCTGGATGGGAGACCGCCTGGGAACACCAGAAGCTGTAGGCTTGGGAGAAGGACCTGGCAACCCCCTCCCAAAAATCAATCTGCCATTGAAAACCCTATGCACAGCAGAGAAGCACTGACAATAGTGTTTCCCCTGTGGTACAGGGGGTCACTATGAGTCGGATACCGACTCGAAGGCACCTAACAACAACAACAACAACAATCTGTATACCATCAAACATTGGTGTCATTTTTCCAAACCATTTAAGAGCACATTAAAAGCAATATATTTTCTTTGGCCCTAAATACTTTAGTGTGTATTGCCTAATAACATGGACATTGCTCTACATAACTTCTTTTGTGTGTGTGTGTGTGTGTGTGTGTGTGTGTGTGTGTGTGTGTGTGGTATTAGGGATTGAACCCAGGGCCTCACGCTTGCATACTGTGCAAGTGCTGGACCACTGAGCTTCACTCTCAGCCCATTTTTTTACTCTTTTGAGTAAGGGTTTCACTAAGTTACGCAGACTGCCTCTGGTCTCGAACTTGCGATCCTTATGCCCCCGTCTCCCAAGTCACTGGGATGACAGGTGTGCACCACCACACCTGGCTGCTCTACATAACTTCTAAAGATCAAGAAAATCAGGAAAATTTATACTTATACAACATTAATACTGAAACCATTCTCTATATTTAAGTTTCATAAGTTTTTGCCTTTAGAATTATTTTCCTGCTGTGTAATTCAATCCACAAGCCCCACATACAACTCTCATTGTCTATAAATTATAATAGTCAATTGTCTGCATCATCCTTTGATATAAAATAGTTCCTCAATTTTTGTGTTTATTGATCTTTACATTTAAAGAGTATGGGTTAAATTTGTATAGACTGTCCCTCCCTTCATATGGAGATACCTTAGAAAACTAAGAATAGAAGTGCCATATGACCTAGCTCCTGGGAATATACCCAATGGGAGATAAATTATCATACCACAGAGGCACTTACATTTCCATATTTAATGCACAGTGTTCAAAGTTGCAAGGATATGGAACCAAGCAAGATGTTCATCAACAGAGGAATGGGTAAAAAAAATTGTGGTATATATACAAAATGGAATATTACTCACCAAGAAAAAAGAATGCAATAATGTCATTTGCAGCAAAATGGATGGAACTGGAGAATATCATCTTAAGTGAATTAATCCAGGCTCAAAAAGAGAAATACCATATGTTTTCACTCATATGTAGAAACTAAATCTAACTTAACGGAAGAAAAAATATAAAAATGATCAATCAGGCTTATCTAAGAAGGGAAAAATGAAAGCACAGTAGAAAAAAGGAGGGAAGGGTCTAGCAGTGGGGAACAAAGGTTGAGGAAGGGAGCAAGGGGAGGGGAAATAATGTGGAGTGATAAATAGGGAGAGGATAATCTCAACATAGATGGTGCAGCAATATAAACACATGGCAAAAAAGGAAGATAACTCATAAATGCATAGGATTTTTTATTATATATTGATCAAAAGCTTCTATGAAATATGTAAGCTTATGAATATGTAACCAAAAGCTATGCAATGTTGCAAATGGAAATAGCAAATGTCTTATTATTCTGTATCCCACCAACATTTATAAATAAAAGGGATATAATTTAAAAAATCACACAGTGGTTTCCAATAGTTGACAGGATAATGTTCAAATTCCTTAGCACAGTTGCCAAGCATAAGGTACTTCACAGTGTAGTTTAAGCATTTCTCCCTGCGCTCATCTGCAAATTTTTAGTACATGCCTTCTACCCTGGACATGTGTTTCATGTCTCAGGGTTCTTGCACATGCTCTATCCTTCACACAAAATGCCCTGGAATCCTCTATTCCCCTTAATTGTACTAAATTCTAATACTTTTTAAAACTCAGCTCCATTGTCCCTTCATCTGGGAAGAATTCCTAACTCTTCTGTTACCTCATTTATTTTGATGATACAACTGCACTTTTCTAGTCTCACATATCACCCCAAGCTGACTTTGATTTATCCCTGATCACACTGTACTCTATTAATTTATTTGTTTCTTCACCTTATGAGATGGAATCTTTTTATCAGCAGAAATATTATTTTCTCTGGATTGGTATCTCCAATTCCTAGCATGGTACCTGGCAAAGAAGGACACAGCAACACATTCTGATGAATGAATGAGTGAATGTATAGATATATAATTATGAACAAATGCTAAAAGTTTGAAATTTAACTGTTACTTGGAGTTATTAAATAATATTCAAAGTATTGTGAGAAAATGGTTTGTCAATACTGATTATTAGAAAATACTGGCAAAGCTAAAATGTGATGTCCAAGTGGAACTAGAGAGCCTGGAAAACACTGGGTTTTAGAATGTTTGAACAAAATTATCTATTAGTTATTTAAGAAATATATTAATACATGGATAATGGACTAAAGACAATTGGACAGAAAGATTCATTAGTAGCCAAAGAACTTTGCCTAATTTAAGAAATCAGAAGTCTATCCAAACTAGGAGCATAAATGTGGTTCTCTTTCTACAGTTGGGGTACCATTAACCAAGAGAGAGAAATCAAGAATGCTAGCAAATCCAGCAATGAGTGTAAGATAACTTCATTTTACAATGTCTTGAATTTAACGGTCTAATGTGATATTAAGCCTGCAGCTGTTCCACCACAGGGTCTGATCCCATCAGATCCTGGAAGGTAAACAGGGTTGGGCCTAGTTAGTCCTTGGATGAGAGGCCACCTGGAAATACTGAGTGCTGTAGGTTTGGGAGAATGAGTTGGCAGCCCACTCCTGAAACAGTCAGCCATTGAAAACCCTATGAATAGCAGAGAAGCACTGACAATAGTGCTGGCCATAGTACAGTGTCAGGTAGTGTTTCATCTGTTGTACACAGGGTTTCAACGAGTCAAACCTGACTTGACAGCACCTAACAACCACAATGTGATGTCAAAGAAAACAGTTTGAAATTTAATTATGTTTCAGGAAAGTAATAAGGCTGATAGCTTAGACGTGATATTATTTATTATTAGGGTAGAACTAGTATCTGTCCAGGCTCTTCTGTGCTATTTAGACTGTTCTTACAGCTTTGCATTCATTTTCAGACTTTATTTTGTGTGCACACGCATGCATACACACACACACACACACACACACACACACACACACACACTAACAGGTCACTTTACTCCAATATTTAAAAATCTTATTGTTTCCTGATTCTATAGACCTACTTGAACTCAGTATTTTAGCTTTCCCAATATTGTCTGAAAATCATTTGTGGGTAAAGACAAATGTCACAAATAGGTATTTGATGAAGGGAAAAAATAAAATCACTCCATGATACCTTGCAGGAAGAAGAGAGGGAGCTAGACACTGACTCTTAGAAAAACCCCAGTTTCCACTGGGAAAGGGCAAGGAGGAGGGAAGCAAAGCAAGGGTTGGAATATCAAGAGAAATGGAAAGAACATTATCATGGGATATAAAAAAGAAAAAAAGGTTTAGATAAAAGGGTCACTTTTAGTTTTAGAAGCTAAGGAAATATAAAAGTCATGAAAATCAAGGAAAGGTCACATGTTTTTGTAACCAGAAGATGGTGGATGACCTTCAAAACAATATCTTGTTCTTCTTAATTTGGTGATTGAAGTTGATTACTAACCTCTTCCAGTGGGCATAAAAGATTTGTATATGACCTGAAGTATCACCAAGATCCATGGGAGGAAAGCGTTATCATACAATATTACCACGGAAGGTCAATCCCTCAGTGCCCTGATACAGTCTGTTGTCAAGGTGAAATACAATACCTGTTGCTTAACGGGCATTTGTTGGAGCCTCCAATTCTGGAAGGATTACTCACCGACTCCTAACATCTTTCTTAAAGTAGGATATTCTTCATGAAAGCAGATACTGGTTTTGATAAGCTCCTCATTCATGTAACTTTGTTGTGATATAACTGTTGTGCAGATTATCAATGCTTTGAGTACAACAGACTTGATCTTGTTTTTGAACTGAATGCAAATAAATATTTTACCCAAGCCGACAAATCAGTATCCAGCTTTTGCACTCAGCTACTGGATGTCTGCTGATGAATCTGCCGATATATATATATGTCATATAAAGCTAGATAGCTTCGTGTGTGTGCATGTGAGCACACACACAGTAGGTGTACATTAGGACTTTTAATTCAGTATTATCAGGAGTCTTTATTCATTCATAACATTTGAACAGCATTAAGAATTTTCTGGAACTCAACTATTCTTTGTTTGTAATAAGTGTCAATATTTGGTTACAAACATTCAAATCCTACAACCTGACTGAATTGAATGAATAGATGGTTCAAATGTCATTTTAAAAATGACACACACTCCGCCTTCGTAAAAATGGCCCTTGGGCATCAAAAAGTGACCCAGAAACATTATCTTCCTCATTCTGTCCCAGACATCTCTAAAGTAGAAGACTTGTAACTCCCTCTTTCTGAAACCCAATCGTATACAGAATGCTAAATAAAAAGCATTTCTCCTTTGAAAATATTGCGGGGCATCCAGGCAATCTTTTTTAGTTTTATCTCAGCAAACAAATGTCCTCTGATCAATATAAATGAGGAACAGGCACATCAACATCAATAGGAAAAGACTTTTGTGCAGTAAGATTTGATGCATGGCATGGTGTGGCCCTTACCAAGTCCTGTCCTATTATCAGCCTGAAAGAAGGCGATATCATAAAAAGGGCCTCCAGATGCCTGTCATTTTTGAGTGGGGTGTCCTTAAGTTATAGACTTTTTCTACCTCTGAGATAAATGACTGTCTGCCCTTGACTGACCCTATCTCTAAGGAAGGAAAGGCTGTCTCCACAGACACAGGATGCATCCTGGAAACTTTGAAAGACGTCGCATTTAGAGACAATTTTATTTCCTTATCAACTGAGAGTTCTCTGCCTCCCGTCTCAGGTTTTTTATCACTTCCTGGCATATGTGTTGAAATGAGATCAGGAGGTCTCAGCACGCTTTTCCTTGGCCTCTTAAAAACTACAGAAAGTACAACCTTATGCTTGCTTAGTGGAGGTGGCAGACATGATGCCAGACCCCAAGGGCAATGCCTGGCGTTGTGCTTGAACAGTAGTTTGAAATGATTAATTATTAAACAATGACATCCTGTGTTCTTCACCATGTTTTTAATAGTAAGGAGCAGAGGAAACGTTCTGCCATGTGTAATCATCAATGAGGTTACTCAGAATTTTGTCATGTAAGGACAAATATTTTATGAGAATCCATAAGTTGGAAAAATACTAACAGTTGTAGTGCTTAGATCAGATCAAACTAACTTAATTAGTTTTGAGAGGAAGAATAGATGAGCAGTTGAAGTCTGGATTCTGAGGCCAGAGTGTCTGGGCTAAAGTCATAGATGTGACTCTTGGCCAAGCTCTTGAAGGCCTCTGTGCGCTTCAGTAGTCCCAGGCGCAAATGGGGACAATGAAAGGACCTCTGTGTAGTGTTATGGTGAGGAATAAATGCCAGACACTCTGCACAATGCCTTTAGCATGCTCAGTGCTGGGTAGGTGCTCACAGCTGATCCTCAGCCTTACTTTTCTTCTCATTCCTCTTCTTCCACAAAGTTGAATAGAACAGGGAAATGTTGCCTGGTTTAAAGTTAAGAAAAGTGTGTGTCAGAGCTGTGTACTTTCACCATCTCTCTTCAATTTATATGCTGAGCAAATAATCTGAGAAGCTGGACTTTATGAGGAAGAACACAGCATCAGGATTGGAGGAAGACTCATTAACAACCTGTGTTATGCAGATGACACAATTCTGCTTGCTGGAAATGAAGAGGATTTAAAACATTTACTCATGAAGATCAAAGACCATAGCCTTCAGTATGGGTTGCTGCAACTAAACATCAACAAAACAAAAATCCTTACAACTGGGTCAGTATGCAACTTCACAATAAATGGAGAAAAGATTGAAGTTGTCCAAGATTTTGCTTGGCTTGGCTCTACAATCAATACCCATGGAAGCAGCAGTCAAGAAATCAAAAGACACATTGCTCTAAGAAAAACTGTGGCGAAAGATCTCTTCAGAGTATTGAAATGTAAAGATGTCACATTGAAGACAAAAGAGTGCCTGACTCATGCCCTGGTATTTTCAGTCACATCATACAGCTGGACATTGAACAAGGGAGACAGGAAAAGAATTAATGCTTTTGAATTATAGTGCTGGAGGCATCTATTGAATATACCATGGTCTGCCAAAAGAACCAACAGACCTGCCTGGCCTAGAAGAATTGCAACCAGAATGCTCCTTGGAAGCAAGGATGGCTAGACTGCATCTTACGTATTTTGGCCATGTAGTCAGGAGAGATCAGTGCCTAGAGAAAGACATGTTTGGGAGAGTGGCAGGTCAATGAAAAAAAGGAAAACCCTCCACCAGATGGATTGACACAGTGTGTGCAACAATGGGCTTAAACATAAATAAGATCATGTACGTGGCACAGAATCGGGGAGTGTTCCATTCTGCTGTACATAGGGTCACTGAGTCAGACTCATCTCAAGGGCACCTAACAAGAATAATTTGTTGAAGAGGCTATCTTTTCTTCAACGAATGTCATTACTCCCTCTGTCAAAGATCAAGTGCCTGTGGTTGTGTGAGTGTATCTCTGGTTCTTCAATTTTGTTCCATCAATCTCCATGGCAATTTTTATGCCAATACTAAATTGTTTTTGTCACTATGATCCTGTAGTGTTGTTTGAAATCAGGTTTTGTGATACGTTCTGCACTGTATTTGCTTCTTAGGATTGTTTTGATTATTCACAGTGTCTTGTGCTTCCATATGAATCTTAGGATCAATTTTTCAATTTCTGCCAAGTATGTCATTGGAATTTTGATGGGGATTGCATTAAATTTGTAAATTGCTTTTGGTAGTATAGTCATTTTCACAATATTAATTCTCCCAATCCACGAGCAAGGAAAGATCTTCCATCTTCTAGTATCTTCTCCTATTTTTTTCTTTAATGTTTTGAAGTTTGCATTATAGAAGTCTTTAGGGTCTTTAGTTAGATTGATTCCTAAATATTTAATTTTTTTGTTGAGCTATTGTGAATGAGATTGATGTCTTGATTTCTTTCTCTTACTGTTCACTATTGGTTTACAGGAAGGCTACTGATATTTGAGAGTTAATTTTGTATCCTGCTACTTTGATGAAGGATCTGATTAGTTCCAATGTTTTCTACTGAAATTTTTGTGGTCCTTTAGGTATAGGACCATGTCATCTGCAAATAAGGATATTTTGACCTCTTCTTTCTATTTCTGTATTCTTTTAATATTTTTCTCTTCCCTGATTGCTATAGCTAGGACATCAATCACAATATTGAATAAGAGAGGAAAGTGTAGACATCCTTAACTTGCTCCTGATCTTGGAATGCTTTCAATTTTTCCCCATTTCATATGATGTTATAAGTTTGTCCTGGATGGCCTCTATGATGTTGAGATAAGTTCCTTCTATGCCTGATTTCTTCAGGACTTTTGTCATGAAGGGATGTTGCATTTTGTCAGAGGCCTTCTCAACAACCAATGAGATGATCATGTAATTTTTGTCTGCAAGTCTCTTAATCTGTTGAATTACATCAGTTGATTTAAGAGTGTTGAACCAGCCTTGCATCTGTGGAATGAACCCCACTTGATGGTGCTGCATGATCTTTTTCATGTGTTGCTGAATTTGATTTGCTTGAATTTTATCTGACTTTTGATATTGAGGTCTTCTATCATCTCTTTCCACAAATATGGTCAGTTTGGTTCCTGCATATTCCATCTGGAATTCCATGTGTATAGTCGCCATTTATGTTGGTAAAAAAATGTGTTTGCAATGAAAGGGTTGGTGGTCTGACAAAATTCTCTCATGCGATCACTGTCAATGTTTCTGTCACCAAGGGCATATTTCACAACAACTAAGCCGCCTTCTTTGTTTCCAACTTTTGCATTCCAGTCTCCATTAATTATCAGTGCATCCTGGTACATGTTTGATCAATTTCAGACTACAGAAGCTGGTTAAAATCTTCCATTTCTTCCTTTGTGGCCTTAGTGGTGAGTGCATAAATTTGAATAATAGTCATATTAATTGGCCTTACATATTAATGTATAAATATGGACATTATTCTATCACAGACAGCACTGTACTTTAGGATAGATCTTGGGATATCTTTTCTGTTGATGAATGCAACCCCATTTCTCTTTAAGTTCTTATTCCTAGCATAGTATTTGATTGTAGTTTCTTGTTTTCCTGCTTTTCTAATTTCTTTATTATTCTTATTTCTTTAAATATTTCACACTTAATATTTAGCAATAGGTACCTTGACCTGGCAGCGCACTCCCAAAAAACAGCCTTTGAAAACCCTATGAATAGCAGAGAATCACTGACAATAGTGTTTTGCCTATTGTACATAGAGTCACTATGAGTTAGACACTGACTTAACAGCACCTAACAACCACCACCACCACCTTGACCTTTCTCTGAAATGGTACATTTCATTTCATCTCCAAAACAACAATAATCTGAGAACTAGTACCATGTGTCTGCATGAAGTTCAGTCTGACCATGCTGCCTCTCCTGGTATCTCAGGGCATCTATTTCGAGCATTGCTTATCTATTGTTTATTGTGTTCTACTAACTTTTATTTGCATATCTTGTTTCTTTACATTTTAGGTACTTTATTTTGATCACATGTCACTGATTGTAGCCTGGAAACATTCTGAGGACCTAAATTAAAGGTACTTTGTTATAGAGAGGAATTTTATCTCCTCCTGAGAGCAGAAGGGTTATCTGGAAACAATTTCAGCATCATATTCAACTTCTTCATGTTGAGGTGGGTCCATGACTTGGTGTTCTGGTCCCAGGGCCTGAGAAACTGTCCTAGTTCTCACTGTTGCTAACTGCTCATGCTACTCTGTAGTTTCAGCCCACTGTGCTCCAAATCAACTGTGGTTATTTTGGCCTTTGGGAGTACACTTTATTTTCATTGTAGTCAAGAAATACATCAGAAAGTAGTTTTGTTGTAAAGTGCTCAAGATCTAGATATGATATTGTTGGAAAACCCTTATATGCACCATTCCAAAATATATAATTTTTCTGACCTTTCTCTGAAATGGCACATTTCACCTCATCCTCCAAATAACAATAATCTGAGAATGAATACTATGTGTTTGCATGATGTTCAGTCTTTACCACATTGCCATCTGTGAGGAAATTTCATGATAAACCCAGGGTGGTTTGTATTCCTAACCTCGTAGGGTACACTGGTACCAAACCTCTGCTTGGCTCCTGAGACCACCTCTTGCCCTTGAGTAACCAATTGCTCCTGCTCTTCATATCCTGTTTTATCCCAGAAGAGAATTATTTCTCCTCCTTAATTCCTCAACCACTCGCACCTTTTTAACTTTTATCAGAAGGCAAAATTTGACCAATAGCTAGGGGTAGCAGAAAGAAAGTTAAAGTTAAGGAAAACAAGCAAGCAAACAAAACCCCGTTGATCTGAACTGTGACTGCCTAATATGGCTCTTTATTAGAAAGTCCATTCCTGATACTCAATAGAAGGAAAAATGCCCCTCTCATCCCCACTCACAGTCAAAAGCTAGGCTTTCCATCAGGATGTTTTGCAGAGGTGCAGCTCCACCCACAGGTAAGTTCATCATCCGTGTTTTATGAAAATGTTTCAGCTTGAGTTTTTGCTATTCTGGAATAGTGGCACAGCTTTAATTTTGCATATACAAAATGCATAATGACATTTACCCAAATGCATGAGAGTAATTACTCTCAGAAAAGAAGTCAGATCTCTTCCCTAGAGATTTGGAAGAATTGTCACCGAGTTTAGAATATATTTATCCTTTCACTTTTTTTTTTCAGTATTAGGAAGATGAACCCAGGGCCTTGTTTATTCTTTTCAAGTATGTTACCACTGATCTGCAACCCCAACCCCATTTTTATTTTTTATTGTGAGACAGTCTAAGTTACACAGGCTGCCTCTGGCCTCAAATTTGAGATCTTCCTGCCTCTGCCTTCAAAGTCACTGGGATTACAGGCTTGTGCCATTGCGCCCATCTCTTTCCTTTCAGTGTTATGAAGGTTACAAACATACTGCAACTTCTCCAAAGGCAAAAATATTGTTCTATTTACCTTTTAGATTCACTGCCAAAAGAAATGCCTGTTACATATGTGGTAATGTTCAATAACCCTTTGTCAAATGCAAGAATCCATTAATATGCAAATTTCCTTTTCCTTAAATATATGGAAAAGTTCAGTAGAGGAAATTAAATTCTTAGGAGATATGTTCCAAGAAGGGGGGAAAGGAGAGAGGGAGAGAGAGGGAAGAGAGAGAGAGAGAGAGAGAGAGAGAGAGAGAG
>VMDO01003055.1:113584-152013 GCA_007922755.1 Pedetes capensis
CCTGTTACATATGTGGTAATGTTCAATAACCCTTTGTCAAATGCAAGAATCCATTAATATGCAAATTTCCTTTTCCTTAAATATATGGAAAAGTTCAGTAGAGGAAATTAAATTCTTAGGAGATATGTTCCAAGAAGGGGGGAAAGGAGAGAGGGAGAGAGAGGGAAGAGAGAGAGAGAGAGAGAGAGAGAGAGAGAGACAGAGAGAGAGAGAGAGAGAGAGAGAAAGAGGGAGAGAGAGAGAGAGGGAGAGAGAATGTGAATGCATGTGTGTCCTCCTTGGGAACAACAGGTTTGAATCCTGATGAAGTGGAACCGCAGATCCACTGTGTGCACTGAAGTGGAGTGAGAGGGATGAATCCAGCAGACTCGTGACCAAACAGGAAATGCCCCAGTCTGTTGACACAGCATATATTCTGAGTCCAACCAGTGAGCAGCAGCAACTGACATGAGTGAATATGGTTAAAAGCAAATGAAACAGCCATCAAAGATGTTTCTCTTCCTGACTCACTGGCTGCAGGCTTTCAGCAGCGCCCAGCAACAAGGGAAAGGGGAATCTGCATAAAATATTCTGAGCAGAGCATGGGTAGCTGGTTCCAGACTAGATAAACAATTTGACAAACACCCAGGAAGAATGTCTGTAACCTTCATAAAACTGAAAGGACAGGCAAGAAATGAGATGGACGACACTGTCATGGAAATTACAGTCTCAGCGATTTGGAGACATTTCATTCTGCAGAGGAGCTGGCACGCTAGAGGAGGGATAAACAGGAAGTTTGAAATCTGTCTGAAATGGCATGGCATATTTTTCTTGGGCTATGGTATTAAATGAGACTGAAGTTCTCTCCAGAAAATAGTATCACTAAAGTTCAACTCATCTTTTGAACAACTTAGAGGAATGACAGGAATTATTTAAGCAATTGCAAATGTCAGGTCTTAAAAATCATGATACTAAATAGTCATGGGAAAGAAATTGCTCAGAAGAGAAGAAACATCAATCTATTAGTAAAATGGAAAAAATATAAATCATGAGTCTATCTGCATGCAGAGCCCTCTTGTGTGTGGAGTCCTAGGCTGAAAGAGGCAGGTTATTCTTACCCTGGAGGGTCTAGCTAGGGTCCAGGATAAACGTGGGTTCACTTGAGTCCACAAATGCAGAGTGATTTCTTAATAGCTGAGTGCACAGAGCTCAGGTGCAATCTGAATGCATAGGTGTTGATCAAAGGAGTCTTTCCTTACAACATAAGTTTTACACTCTCATTTAAAGGGGATTTGCTACATATATTAAGTAACTGACACTTTAATTTTTAAGGAATAAATTTGATTATATATTATAATATGATTCAATTTATACCTCAAGGCTTTATTAGAATTTTTCCATTCAAAGGCAGTTTTCTCATCACAGAATCACATTGTGTTGTTGTTGTTGTTTGTCTTTTGTTTACCTTTTTATTTTGATACAGGGTCACTAAGTTGTGCAGACTGCCTTTGGCTTTGACCTCAATTTCTGCCTGCCTCTGCCTCTCCTCTTGCTGGGATTGCAGGCAGGCAACAGAATGCTGGAGTGATGGTTTTACATTGTCCAACTAACTTCCCCCATCTCTGGCTAATCACTATTTCCAGGTGTGTCTGTAAGGATGTTTTCAGAATTAGCATTTAAATTGGTGGACTAAATCCAGCAGATGGAATGGACATCACTCAATCCTTTCAGGGCCTAAATAGGAAAAAATAGCAGAGGAAGGGTGACTGAGCTCTGGCTGACTGTTGAACTGGGACATCCACCTCCTCTAGCCCCAGGTGCTCCTGGTTCTTAGGCCATCAGACGTAGGCTCATGGCTATGCCTAGACACTCGGTCCTCAAACCTCTGACCTACACCACTGACTTTCCTGGGTCTTCCATTAGTAGACAGAGGATCATGAGACTTCTCAGTCTATATGATCACGTGAGCTAATATCTTATAATAAAAGTCACCATATTCTTCATATTATGTCATGATATCTTCATATCATGATATCTTCAAAGTCATGATCTCTTCATATCATGAGGTAATATGTATTATAAAGTGTAACGTTAGCTCACAGGTACATAGGTATGTACATGCATGTTTCTGTTTCTCTGGAGAATCCCAATATACACATACTATTTAAGCTTAAGAGCCTGCAGCTATAGCCCTGTGGCATCCGATCCTGTCAGATCTCGGAAGGTAAGCAGGGTTGAGCCTGATTAGTACTTGGATAGGAGACCACCTGGGAACACCAGGTGCTATAGGCTCTGGAGATAGACCCGGCAACCCACTCCCAAAAATCAAGCCACTATAGAAAACTCTATGAACAGCAGAGAAGCATTGGCAATAGTGTTTCCCCTGTTGTATGTAGAGTCGCTATGAGTCAGATACCGACTCTACGGCACCTAACAACAACAACAACAACATTTAATCCTAAGAAATCAGGTCCAGCATTTCCTCAAATACTCAGTGGATCTCTATCAATAGATGATCAATGAAAAATAAAAAGAGAACTATAATCAGGGTTTCATGAAGTACTTTTTCAATTCGGTCTCCTTCTTAGATTTCTAAAAGCACATCTACTTGTTACATGATGGAAACGTGCAGTAAAGAAACCTGCTAACTTATTTAACCCAGAATTTTCTAGTCTCATTTGACAGAGTGCCTTTGTTTTGGAAAGTCAATTAGCATCTTAAGGGATTTAGTAAACAATTTCGGGATGATTCATCCAGTTCAGTTTCTTAACCTACAGGAAAACGGCGTTGGGCTAAGCGACTTGCCCATAGTTCCAGCTCTTTATTGCCAATGTCAAGCTGGAACTATGGGCAAGGAGCTTAGCCCAAGGTTGTTTTCCTGTAAATTAAGAAACTTATGAGGATTCCATTATCAAGATTAAGGCCATAGGTTTTAACAAAATTCTAAACTCACACAGTGTTTGAATGTCAATGCAATTATAAAGCAGAAATAATGAGAAGAACTGGTAGTCTAGTCAATTGCATGCAACTTACAAAAATAATATGTAGCCCAATATAATAATGGATTTTTTAAAAGTGGCTCCTTAGATAGTTTTTCACCCTAAAAGTTCAGAAAAATATACTTTGTGCATGTATGGAAATGTCATGATAGAACTCCTTATTTGTATAGTTAATATACAAGAAAAAAATATATATATATGTGTGTATATATGTATATATTTATTTATTTATTTATTTATTTATTTTATTTTTTTGCCTGTAGCCATAGCATTGTGGTGTCCAATCTCCTCAGATCTCAGAAGCTAAGCAGGGTGGGGCCTGGTTAGTACTTGGATAGAAAGTCACCTGGGAGCACCAACTGCTGTAGGTTTGGGAGAAGGACCTGGCAATCCACTCCCAAAAAACAATCCACTATTGAAAACCCTATGAATAGCAGAGAAGCACGAGTGTTTTGCCTGTTGTACTTTGGGTTGCTATGAGTCAGACACCGACTCCACGGCACCTAATAATAACTTTTTTCAAGATAGGACAATGACTTTTGATAGAGGAAATTCCTAAGCTGGGTAGGTGGTGATAAACTCTAAAGTACCATTTTTGCTTTGAGTGTGTTGCTCTGTTCATGGCTTTATTTAGCTAGATTAATTCAATAGGACTGGGCAGCAAGGATTCCAGTGCCTGAAACTTCCACAACTCATTTAACCAGACAAGTGACAAGAGAGGATGATGCATCTGTAAGTTCTCAAAAGAAACAGTCCCATAGCAGAGCACAGTGGTCAGAGCCTTGCATGGGACAGCAGGCATTAGTCCAAGCACACAGTTACATGCAGAGTGGGCAGAGAAAGCCAGGCAGTCAAGTAGTGGGCTAATATATGACATTTGGAAGTGGGTCAGAAGATGGGGAACCATCAACATAGGGATAGGCACAGGGACAGCGCTCTGTCCATAATGTTACCTGACACCCCCCCTCCCCCGGGGCAGTCTGCTGGTTCTAAGCTGGTCTGTGTTTATTTCCAATCTTAGAATGGCTGTTGTTATGTTGTTGTGAGGTGCCCTTGAGTCAATCTGACTCATAGCAACCCTATGTACAATAGAACGGAAACAGTCCCGACACTGTGCCATGCCCAGCACTATGTTAGTGCTTCTCTGCCCTTCATAGGGTTTTCAGTGATGGATTGTTTTGGGAGTGGGTTGCCCGTTCCTTCTCCCAAGCCTGCAGCACCTGGTGTTCCCAGGTGGTCTCCCACCCCAGGACTAACCAGGCTGAATCTGCTTAGCTTCCAAGATCAGAGGTGGGATCAGATGCCAGGGTGCTATTGCTGCAGACAAACGTGTTGTTATTAGGTGCTATTGAGTCGGGTCAGACTCAAAGCAACATTCATAGGGCTTTCAGTGGCTGATTGTTTCGAGATTGTTTCGGGAATGGATTGGCACATCCTTCTCCTATTTTTGTAGTGCTGGGGATCGAACTCAGGTCTTTGGAGAGTGAGGAGCAGTGCTCTACCCACTGAGCTAAACTCCAGCCCCTGTGCAAAGTGGAATGAGATTGGAGTGATTGGGTATACATTTAAGGAAATGCTGCACAATCCTTATCCAACAAAGAAATAAGATGGAAACATAGCAGTTCAGATGCCAAAGTTGGACCATGAAACCTGTGTCAGTATGACAGTAAGAGTGGTATAGGACTGCGTCCTTGTTTCCCTTTGTCCTTTGAAGGAAAGTGTTCTAATGATCAGGTTGGAGCTGAGCCCACAAGTAGAAGTCAGGTGTCTCCAGCGTGAAAAGAAAAAACCCACAGAAGCTGAGCTAATAGCTGCTTCCCTCCCAACATGCATCCCAGAAAATAGAGAAAAGTATCCAAAGCAAAACCCTTCATTACTACAGTGTCGTCCAGCCAGGGACTGATGAGACAGACACAGCAAGCACAGAGAAAGATTAGGGTACATTCCCACTAATGTGCTTGCTCCCTTTGCCTGAGCAATGGTATTCCTAATTCCAGTAAGGTGAATGAAAGGGATGGAGGAGGAAGGGAGAGCCCAGACAAAAGAAATAAAGAAATGTCTTTGTGGCTCTTCATGGTAGCACTGCATCATTCTGAGAGAGAATACTGTTTTCTTTAAAACCTTAGGAGTCAGACGGACCTAGGAAATACAGCTATAGTTGAGAGAAGGTAGAGTGTAATGCTTAAGAGGATGGATTCCAAAATCAGTTTCCCTCTTCCACGTCCTCCACCCATCATTTACCAAATTGTAGCTATAGGCAACTTATACTTTCTGTCATATGCTCTCCTCATCTATAAAAATGCAGATGATAATAGCAAGTTTTAATAAAATTATACAGAATACGTATTTACATGTGTGTTCTTACATACCACACAAGGTCACATTCACAATGTCTGCCAACTGTACACAAAATATTCCAGAAAGATAAGAGGGGAGGGTACCTCCCTAACTCATTGTGTGAGACCTGCACTACCCTGATACCAAAACAAGACAAAAACATGCCAACAGACAAAAAACAATAGGTCAGTATGAACATAGATGGACTCAAGAGACCTTGAGATGTTGGCATTGAGAACAAGTTGGAAGGACAGAGCATCCTTCTACGTTCTTGAATCTCCAAAATGGCAATAATGCATTTTTTTCTATTAGGAACAAATGCACTAAAAGTAAAGCAAGAATGAATTTCTCCAACTCCACATGCTCTGAATTAAAACTTTGAAAATTCATATGGGCTCTGTGTTTCTCATTTCCCAGCATCACTGACTAAAGTGCTTTCTTCTGGGAGCTTATCCCTGGCAACATTTCCCTTTATGCATGGCTCTTTCCTCACCTTGTCTTGTATTTTGTGCTTCCACCCACTGGTGGAAATGATTACATCTCCAGGTATCATCCATCTGAGGGAAATGAAATCACTGGAACAGAACGTGTTCTCAGGATCATCTGTCTACTTATCCAGGCTCGAGTTTATGTGTTACCTGTCACTTGTTTGCCACTTCAACAGAGAGGTGTGCTGGACTAAGGGAAATACAGACTCTCAGAGTGACATGGGGACACAAGAGCTCCTCCAGCGTGTTCGTTGACACACATGAGAGAAATATTACAATTTTTACAGGTCCTTGAGGCCCTCTTGAGAGGCCCAGTGATCCCTGCAGTGAGAAGCCTCTGATGGTACCCTTGAGAACCAAAACCAAGCTGGCCATTTGGGGATTTGTGATGGTGAGTGTGACCACTCTACAAATAGCCCTCAGTTTTATTTTTTCTGATTTCCTTCCAGCCTCATGAAGGCATAATTGACAAGTAAATATTGCATATACTTAAGACTTGCAGTGTGATGTTGTATAATGCACACCACATTCATGAAGTGATTATGACTATCATACTAACTAATGTACCCATCACTCGCGGTTACCATTTTTGATGCATGTCTGTATGTGGTGCCAACATGTAAGATCTTCTGTCTTAACAATTTTCAAGTACAAAACTTGTATTATGAGCTTAGCATGGTGGCACATGCCTGTAATCCCAGCAACTCCAGAGGCTGAGACAGGAGTATCACCAGTTCAAGCCCAGAGGCAACCTGTGTGACTGAGAGCCTGTCTCAAAAAGTGAAAAATTGACCAGGGGTGCATCTCAGTGGTAGAGCATTTTCAAAGCATGCATGAGGCCCTGGGATCAGCCACCCAGTCCCAAAAATAAAGATAAAACTAAAACAAAAAGAAAACCAACCAACAAACAAAACCAGTATTACTCAGTTTGGTGCCCATGCTATGAATTAGACCCCCCGGACTTACTCACTTGCATAACTGGAAGTTTGTACCCTGTGGCCAATATTTCCCTACTTCTGCTGTCTTCCAGCCCCTAGAAAACCACATTCTACATTTTGTGTCTATGAGTTTGATTTTTTTACATTTCTCTTATAAGTGAAATCATGTGGTATTTGCCTTTTGGTGCCTGGTTTATTTCATTTAGAATAATTTCTTCCACAACAGCAAACTAAACAAACCTCCACATTCACCATAGTTTATAAATGAAAAGCTTTCCTTATCTTTGTAGGTAGAATAATATTCATATATATAGTATATCTATCTACACACACACACACACACACACACACACACACACACTAATTCCTTTATCTATTTGTCACTCAGTGAGCACTTAGGTTGGCTCCACATTTTGACTATTGTGAATAATGCTTCAATGATAATGAGAGTGTAGATATCTTTTTTAGATCCCTATTTCTATCCTCCTGGATGTATAATCAGAAGTGGATTGCTGGATCATAAATAGATCTATTTTTAATTTTGTAAGGAATCTCCACAGTGGTTTCCAATATGGCTGTATGAATTTACATCCTTAGCAAAAGTGTGTAAGAAGTCCAATTTCTCCACATCCTCAATAGCACTCATTATCATTTGTCTTTTTGACAATTGCCATTCTAACAGGTAGGAGTTTATATTGCATTGTGATTTCAATTTGCATTCCCCTGATGATTAGTGATGTTGAGCATTTTTATGTACTTATTAACTGCTTATGTGCCTTCTTTTGAGAAATATTTGTTTGGGTCCTTTGCCCATTTTTAACTGAGTGACTTGTTTTCTTACTATTGAAATGAAAGACTTATATACTTTAGAAATGAACTTTTATAAAGTGCATGGTTTGAAAATATTTTCTTCTATTCTGTAGGTTCCTTCTTAGTTTGTTTTCTTTGTTATGCAGAAACTTTTAAGTCTTATGTAATTCCTAATATGATCTACCATGGAGAATGTTCCATGTAGACTTGGGAAGAATGTGTATTCTATTGCTATTAGATAGAAAGTTTGGTCTATGTATGATAGGTCCCTTTGATCTATGTTGTTGGGTGCTGTTGAGTTAGATCTGACTCCTAGTGACCCTAGGTACAAAAGAATGAAACACTACCCAACACTGTGCCAATAACATGATCCTTTTATGTTTGAGCCTAATGTTGTAACCACTATGTTTCTTTTTATATTGAGTCATGCCACAGCAGCAAAAAGAAGTCCCAGGGGTTTTACTCCATTCCTGTCATTAAGGTCCACTCTACTTTGAAGAGGCCACTCTTTCCCAATTGTTTCTTCAATGCCTTCCAGCCATGGGGGCTCATTTTGGGGCACTATATTTAACAGTGCTTCCCTGCTAGGTGTAGTGTTTTCAATGGCTAATTGTTTCGGGAGTGGATTGCCAGGTCCTTCTCCCTAGTCTGTCTTAGTCTGGAAGCTCAGCTGAAACCTGTCCACCATGGGTGGCCCTGCTCCTATGTGAAATGCTGGTGGCGTAGCCTTCAGCATCAAAGTAACACATAAGCCCCCATAGCATGATAGGCTGACAGATACATGAGAGATTTGATCTATAGTGTTGTTCAAGACTTCTAATTCCTTCTGTCTTAATGATCTATCCATGGTTGACAGTGGTATATTGAAGTCCTCCAGTATTATTCCATTATCATCTCTTTTCCATTCAGTTCTATAAGTATTTACTTTATATATTTCGGTGCTAGGAAGCTGGGTGACTATATCTTAGTAGTCATTATATCGACCTGATGAATTGACCCCCTCTATGATTATATAATGAAACTGTATCTCCCTTTATAATTTTTGACTTAAAGTCTATTTTGTCTAAGTATAGTCACCCGTGCCGCCTTTTGGTTACTACTTGCCTGGAGTATCTTTTTCCATTTCTTCATTTCATCTATGCATGTCCTTAAATCTGTACTGAATCGCTTGGAGGCAACATATAGTTGGATTCCTTTCACCCATCCTGCTGTCTTATGTCTTTTGATTAAAGACTCTAATTCATTTGCAACTTAAATATTAAAAGGTTAGGACTTATCACCATTTTTGTTAGCTTTTTGACTTTTTCGTAGTTCCTTTATTTCTATTTTCCTTGCTCACTCTCATCTTTGTGACATGATGGCTCTTTTACTGGGATGCTTTGAGTGCTTTCTCTTCTTACAGGTTTTTTTCTTTGAAGTTACTATTTGGCTTATATAACATTTCTTTCTGTTATAATGGTCTATTTTAAGTTGATAACAACAATTTAACACTTTAATTTCCTTGCCTAATTTCACATTATTGATATAATAGTTTGCATCTTTTTGTTCTGCTTTATTGTTGTTGTCCGATACTTTCTAATCAGTGTCTGACTCATAGTGACCAAATGTACAACAGACACAACACTATTGTCAGTGCTTCTCTGCTATTCATAGGGTTTTCAATGGCTGATTGTTTTTTGGGGAATGGGTTGCCGACTCCTTCTCCCAAGCCTACAGCACCTGGTGTTCCCAGGTGGTCTCCTATCCAAGTACTAACCAGGCCTGACCCTCCTTAGCTTCCAAGATCTGATAGAATTGGACACCACAGTGGTACAGCTACAGGCCTTATATTTCATATCTATTAACAAATTATTATTGCTAGTTATTTTAAATACTTTTTTCTTTTAACTTTTCTATTATAGTTAAAAGTAATACATACCACCAATTCAATATTATTTTGAATTTGACTATCTCCTTTACCTTTTCCTTATCATGTTGCTATTTAGTGTCCTTTCCTTTCAATTTGAAAAACTTCCATTAGAATGATTTTGTAAGGCAAATCTTGTTATTGGGTGTCATGGAGTCAGATCCCACTCATAGTGACCCTCATAGGTTTTCAATGGCTGATTATTTTTCAGGATTACTTGGGGAGCGGATTGCTCTGCCCTTTTCCCATTTTTGCCATGCTAGGGATCATGCCACATCAGCAAAAGGAGGTCTCATGGACTTTATTCCATTCCCATCATTAAGGTCAACTCTACTTTGAGAGCAACTCTTCCCTACTCATTTCTTGAATGCCTTCCAGCCTGGGGGGCTCATTTTCCAGCACTATATTTGACGGTGTTTCTCTGCTATTTGGGTTTTCAATGTTTAATTGTTTCGGGAGTGGGCTGCCAGATCCTTCTCCCTAGTCTGTCTTGATCTCAGCTGAAATGTGTCCACCACAGGTGGCCCTGCTGCCATCTGAAATACCGATGGCAGAGTTTCCAGAATCACAGCAATACATAAGCCCCCGCAGCAGGACAAGCTGACAGACACATGGGGGAATAGATATATAGGCACATTTTATTAATAGCAACACGTACTGACATACGTACACATTTTTTGCATAGTTACCATCAAATTTACTTGTAATTTGTGAGACGTTTTATCCAATGAAGAGTATGGACAAATTGCCTGGGACAGAAATCCAAACCTTCTTTTTTATCAATGTTTAGTTGTATGCAGTTTAACCTTTCTTTCAACAACAGTTTTGTCATTTGTAAAATGGGGATAATAATACCTTTTCCCCAGAGTTGTTTGTTTATTGTTGTTAGGTGCCTTCAAGTTGGGTCTGACTCATAGTGACCCTATGTACAACAGAACGAAACACTCTCTGACACTGTGCCATGCCAGCACTATGATGATCCATGTAAAAGCACTTAATATAATTCCCAGGACTTAGCAGCTACCATCTGTAAGGTAAGTACAAATATCTTTCAGATAACTAGTAGTTATCTTTATTTATTAAATTTTCTTTCATCTATTTTATTACCTATATTTACTATTATTCTTATACTCTATGCTACTTATAAGTGGTTTATCAGATTTACTTTTCCATACTATAAACTTAATTCCTATAGCTTTTCTTATATATGTGTATATGTCCCATATGGGTATTCCTAGGATTGTCTTTGGAGACATAATTGACTTTAGGGTAGCTAATAGAGAGAGAGACAGCTAGAAAATGATACCCTAAGGTTTCTGAAAATTATCATCACAAAGCATTCTGCAAATATATTATTCAGGTTTTTTTTAAAAATCTGTGAATTGGTTGACTTATTTCCTAGTTTGAGTGTTTCTGGTCTAAGAGACAATAGCTACACATGCCTAAAGGAAACATGGATAACTGACCCCATTGTGAAAAGATACTAAATTTTGTATGTTTATTTTACCATCCTGGTGAATGTAGAGGTGTTAACTAGGTAATTATCTGCACTTTCATGTTTGCCTGAAATATTTCATATTAAATTAACTATTAAGAAAGAAGCAGACTTGAAAACATAAATGAGTATAATTTACAATGGTTGATTTACAAATCACAAAACTATGCTTAATTAATTTATATTAGATGATAATTAAATACTATGATTTAAGGAAGCATTTGCTTTCTTTATCACAAGTTGAGATTTGTTTTATGTTTATTCCTTTTTGTGTTCCACAGAGTGCTGACTATCTATACATCTAATCTGAGAAATATATATAATATGAAATTCTTTACCCACTGCTTATATATTGTATCTTTTGACAAGTGTATGTTATCTTGTTAAATATTATACATTTCTTATAGTTTTGCTGTTTGCCCTAGTTGGAGTGAATTGTAATAGATGTTCTAACTAGTATATAATCATTTGAACACCACATGCACATGGTCCTTAGGGTTATTGATTGAGCTATTAGATACCATTAAATACAGGAATAATTGTGATGAAAAGTCAATTGTTATGCCATTCCAGGTTACCATAGCCCACTGATATCAATTCTTTGCATATCCAGTAGTGATATCTACCCCCTCAATGTATATATATGATCTATTATGCCCACTCAGGTAATGGATATATATCTCTCATCCAAAGCAGAATCAAAAGCCTCACTATGATGAAATTAATTAGATCTACAGCATTTCTATATCTAAACATCTCCATCAATGGGTCATAGGATTTGAGCAGTCCTGTAAAACTACTTTTTAAAAGGTAAAGTCTTCCTCTGTGAAGGGACACAACAATCTTACTTATTGTTCTGACTTTCAAGTGAAGAAACTATGGCCCGATGAGTATAATATAAATTTTTTATATGATTGTCATTTTTGTAGCTTTAAATACAAGTAAACTTGAAAAATAGCTTTGCATATGATCAGGAACCAATGGTACTGAAGGAAGAAGTAGAAGCTGCCTTGAAGGAACTGGTGAAACACAAGGCTCCAGGGAATGATGGAATACCAATTGAGATGGTTCAACAAATAGATAGAGCAGTGGAGGTGCTCACTTGTTTATGTCAAGAGATTTGGAAAACAGCTCTCTGACCAACTGACTAGAAGAGATTGATATTTGTGCCTATTTCCAAGAAGGGGGATCCATCTGAATTGGGAATTATTGAATGATATCATTAACATCACATGCAAATAAAATTGTGCTA
Source organism: Pedetes capensis (assembly GCA_007922755.1). Classification (NCBI taxonomy): domain Eukaryota; kingdom Metazoa; phylum Chordata; class Mammalia; order Rodentia; family Pedetidae; genus Pedetes; species Pedetes capensis. Next base: position 125,789 of record VMDO01003055.1, read on the forward strand.
AAGATCATTCAAGAGCCACTGAAGCAGTATGAACTTCCAGAAAGTCAAGCTGGATTCAGAAAAGGGTGTGGAACCACAGACATAATTACTAATGACAGAAGCAAGGATGGTTAGACTGTGTCTTACCTATTTTGGACATGCTGACAGGAGGGGCCAATCCTTGGAGAAGGAGATCATGTTTGGGAGAGTGGCAGGTCAATGAAAAAAGGAAAATCCTTAACTAGATAGGTCGACACAGTGAATGCAACTATGGGCTTAAACATAAAAAAGATCATGTGCCTGGTACACAGTTGGGGAGTGTTTTGTTCTACTGTACATAGGGTCATTATGAGTGAGACCCAACTCAGCAGTACCTAACAACAACAACATTTACTTTAGCAAATGGCACTCATATAATCCAGACAAATATCCATGTGGATCTATCTGAATTTACTCTGAGCTAATCCAAATATATCTAGAAGCCATATTTTAAAGAAATGGCACAATAATTCTGAGCAATACATAGAAAAACCTCAATTATGGAGCTGCATCATGTTCCTGTACTGAATGACAACATTGTAACATCAATCTAAATGAATCACTTTAAAATTTCTTGTAATACCACTCAAAATCCAATGGAGTTGTTGATAGCAACTGAGATAAAAAAAAATAATGTTAGGATTAATTCACAATAATAGACAAGAGAGAACAGGTACATTCAGAAAAATCAGAGTTGTCATGAATGGGTAAACTTATCCTGAGAGATAATAAAACATATTATTAATCTTTGACAAAGTTCAATTACTAAAACTAGCCAAGAATAGCTCCTGATACATAGACGAATCAACCAGTAATAAATTAAGCATTATAAATAAATGAGAAAGAGTGAAGTCAGTAGACAATGTTACAGAAATTTATTAGGTACATGGAAAAAGGTAAAATTTTATTTTTACTTTATTCAATGTATATATGAAGGCAAAAAGTGAAACAGATTTTTGAAGGATTTCACTTATCACAATCTAGTACCCCCTTTAAGAAAACTTGTTCCTTGTTACAAATTAAAAATTAGTTATGAAAATGAATATCAATTTGAGATGGGAAAAATCAGAGCCTATTACAAACTTGAAAAAATTCATTGTTGTTGTTAGGTGCTGTTGAGTCAGTTCGGACTCATAGCGACCCTCATAGAGTTTTCAATGGCTGACTGTTTGGGGATTGTTTTGGGAATGGGTTGCCACATGTTTCTCTTATCAAAAAAATTCACAGATTGCACAAATATGTTTTGAAAATATTTTAATTAAATTACAATATGATATTTCTGTAATGGTTATCGGCATACATGTTTTAACTATATACTCTGGTTATGTCTTCATAAAGGCAATTCTACATTTTATTATTGATAATTGAAATAAAATTTTTCAGATTCTCACCTCATTATTGATAATGTCATATAAACTTTTTGGATTATTATCAGTTTGGGGAAACCCTCTATCAAGTTTCTTTTACATGTGGACTACCAGGTTTGCAGGATTTTCCACAGATTGCTTTCTGGTTTGACACACTGCAAATGGCGCACTCCCATTAACCACACCCTTACAGTGCCCAGCCTCAGAGAACCTATTTATCCTGCATTAGATGTGCATCTATCCAGCTGTGCATCTTAGTGTCAGAACACCAGGAGGTGGGCCAAATAAGTAAAATTCTTGGAAACTTCTTCCTCCCCTAACTACAATCAAAGTGGTGGTGAACTACACACAAGAAATTAGCAAAATCCAAACTAAATGTGCTCTTCGATAATTTCCTCTTAACTTCATCTCAAATGACAGCAGCCACTACAATGCACTCTGTCATAAGAGAAATATCGCGGAGAGAATATGTGATGGAGGGGAAGGCTGACAAAGGGGGAGTTTTAATGGGAAGAGTTAGTGACATTAAATGAGTGTGATTAAAATATCTTACTGTTGCAAAAATTTCAGGAGCATATAACCATGTGGATATGAGTCTAGGATACTATATTTACCCTACTGCAAATCTACCTTTGATTACTTCCACCTTATAATTTAGGAGACTGAAACTTGAAAGGTAGAGTAACTGGTCCAAGATCACACAGCTTGCGAATCAGAGAGCTGGGCGTAGAAGTCAAAGGTGAATGATTCCAAACACAGAACTCTACAACATCATTGCTTTTACTAAAGGAGAAAAGTTAATACCCTTATTATATGGAAGAGCCTCTTTGAAAGCCAGGTGCCATGGTCCATACCCGCATACCTGCATGGTAATCCCAGCAGCTTGGGAAGTGGAAGCAAGAATATGATGAGTTTGAGGCTGGAGGAAGCCTGTGTCACTTAGCAAGACCCTATCTCAGGATAAAAAATATAAAAGGCACTGAGGGATCAGCTCAGTGGCAGAGTGTCTGAGGTTCAATTTCCCAGAAGAAAAGAAGAAAGAAAGAAAGAGAAAGAAAAGGAAAGGAAGCAAGCAGGCAAGCAGCCACATTGAATCAACACAAAATCACAAAATTCCAACAGAAAAAATGAGTATCTGACTAAAGAGGAAATAAATGGTTAATAAGCTTTAACAATCCTTCAATTTAAAAATGGATACAGATAGTTATTAATCCAAAAATACCCTTTCAATGATAATCCACACATTGGCGAACTGAGGCAGGCATATACATTGCTTCTGAGACTATAAATTTGTACCAGTTTTAGGAAATTAATTTGTCTCTTTGGTAAAGTGTATTAATAGCCTTAAAATTATTCATCTTATTTGATGCAGTAATTCCACTTTAGAAAATCATCTGAAATAAACACATTCAAAGCTTTATATACAAAGCTATCATACTATTTATGAGGGTGGAGAGGGAGAAATTGCATGAAGGGTATGGTTAAACAACATGGGATTACGATACAGAAAACAAAATGTAGTATGTGCCATGAAATTATTTTTTTCATATTTCCCTAGAATGCCAAAATACAGGATGCCCAGTGAAATACATGTATATTTTGAGTCCACCTTTCCCCTCAACTGCCTTCTTTCAACCTTGTCCATGCTTGGCCCGTTTCTGCCACAGTTCTCTTCCCTTCTTCCCTCCCCAGTGGATCCCAGAGTGCACCTGCCATGATACCCACTGTGGCCACCCACCTCTTGGGACCCAAGAATACACCCTGTCTTCTTCTTGCTGCCCGCCATGCCAGTGCTTCTTCCACAAATTTGAAAGATACACAGGTCCACCTGATACCTAAAGAGCTGGCCAGAATTAAGGCCTTCAGGCAGCAACATGGCAGGGCAGTGGGGCCAAATCCCTGTGGAAATGGTGGGTGGCAGTATAGAGGCAGGGAGGGACTGGCATATGGAACATCAGTTCTTGATCCTGATGAGGACATCTGTTGCTGTGGTCAGAGGATTCCTGAATGCCAGAAATGGCTGCCCAAGGCTAAGTGCAGGAGGAAGCCCTGCCTGAGGGCTGATTTTGAATGTTGGTACCTGGGCAGATCCAGGCAGAGAAACAGGTGTCATGGCTCTCACAAGAGTGGGCAAAGAGAGCAGCTCTGCCTTGTCATGTAGTCCCATGCTGGACCACTTTCCCTCCAGTCCTCACTGTATGTCCCAACTCAGTGCTGCCATTACGGCCCTCAACAGTGAGAGTAACTTTGCCAGGGCACAGGCAGAGCCGAACTGAATACTGGGAGTTGATTTTTGAACTGTGTGGATCAGATCGCAAAGTTACCCTGTGTTGCAGCAAAGATCTACTGGAATCTTTACCATGAGGGCAGCAGTATGGGGGCCACTGATTCTAAGGTGGACTGGTCCCACAATTTCACCAACATGTTAGGCTATGCTGATGCTCAATTCACTGAGCTCATGCATTTATAGCCCACTGTCCACAGTGACCACGAAGGTGGCAATGAAAATGTCCATACCAGCCACTTGGGGGGCAGTGCCCTTTCGGACCCTTACCTGTCCTTTGCAGCGGTCATGAATAGGTTGGCAGGGCCTCTCCATGGACTGGAAAACCAGAAAGTGCTTGTTTGGCTAACACAACTGCAGAAGAAAGTTGGTGAAGAAGTGTCAGAGGAGAAGTTACGACACTCCATCTGGTATACACTTCACTCAGGCCGGTTGGCCCAGGCAATGGTCAGTCATGCAGTACTAAGCAAGACTGAGACACGATATTTCTGTCAGCAGGTTTGCTCTGAACACCTGCCTGAGGGCCCCAGGTTTAAGCTCGTTGCTCAACTGGTCAAGGTTGTGCACAATATCCTCTTAGACTAGGGCAAGGCCAAGAGTCCTTGGCCCACTGGAGATGCTCACGGCGGGGTACTGCTCAGCCCAGCCCTGTAGACCTGAAAACCAAGATTGTGATGCTTCTGTTTCCATAAGAATCATGTGGGGTTATCAGCCGTGTCAAGCCCCATGGCCCTCTCCCAGGCACACAAACAGCTCCTAGCAAGACCTACTGGTCAGCAGGACTTGCTTTGGCAATTTTTCCTTTATGCTGTCAGGTGGCCATAAAGGCATGATATTTGTTGTGACTGGTGCTCCATCTTTGATTGATTTTACTTTTTGAAATTATCCCACTAAAATGAAGGTCTGGGAGTATTCTGTTTGACATCACTTTAATACCCACTTCCAGACTTTCTATACCTGCTGTGCCTCAAGCTGAGGATGTTCTGGATCTTCCCCTCTGCGGACCTCTTTCAGCAGGTCTGTCTGATCTGTGGTCTTCCCAGGCATTTGGCTTTACCTGTGTTTAAGGTGAACTAAGCTTTTTGCTTCCTCGGAACACCAGCCACTACCCTCTGGCCTTTTTCTCTCTTGTGTTTACAGGCAGTGGCTCAGAACAGGGGCTCTGGCATGCCCAGCTCCTTCATGGTCTGGTCCCAAGGCTTCTAGCATTTCTTTTTGAGCAGAGAAATGATTCCAGATTGGACATTGTCTCCTCTGAATATCAGGTCCTAGGGCTGGGGGAATGCAAAATAGTAAGCCTCTTTTCCTCATCCCTTGCCACAAGAAAACGCTCCCTTATTTATCACTGTCTTTATCCTGTCCCTTCCTCAAGAGCTCACTGTATAGGGTTTCAGAAGAGCCCCATTTGCAGAATGCTATATGGCCTCTTGTTTGAGAAAGGACTAAAATACACTCCTGCTGTGATCCCTTTCCCCAAAAAATTGTTTGTGTGGAACCCTAACTCTAGAACCATTCTGTTGAGATGGACACACTGTAAAAACCCCTGGGTAACTGTTAAGTCCTCATGGAGACTTCAGGTTGTTCTATATAACATAAAAAATAAATGTTCCTATTAATAACGAAAAAAAGAAAAAAATATATATTTTATGTGAAATACATAGAATTGATACAATCTCAATCGCATAAATGCACACATATGCACATGTGTGCATACACACAGACAGACACATCATTGTTAGGTGCCATCTAGTCGGTATCTGACTCATAGTGACCCTATGTACAACAGGCAAAACACTACTGTCAGTGCTTCTCTGTTGTTCATAGGATTTTCAATGGTGGATTGATTTTTAAGAGTAGGTTGCCGGGTCTGTCTCCCAGACATATGCATTAGGAACTACAATTTCAGAAATGGCATTATACCATTTTTACTAAAACTGAAAATGCAGTTTTACAAATAATTGCTTTATTTCACGACTTACAACATAGAATATATGTTCCTACCTTTCTACTTGCTGACAAGTTCCAAAATTGATGAGGGTGTGTCTGCATCATGGTGCTGAAAACATACATTGTTATCACAGTGCTGGGTTTAGTGGGATTCACAAGAGGTGTCTGATGTCCCCCACCCCCGCCCACCGCTGGCATCGGCACAGCTGCTGTTGCCTGCCTGGTGGTCTCCCCGAGGTGACCCTGTCATTGTGAGGCTGTGTTAGTGAAGCTCCTGGGCTCTTATATGAGGAAAGTCACCATATAAATGCAAAGCAGTCTATTTTATTCATGCTGTCTTATAAACAGAGATCTAGTTTATGTTGCCAGGTTTTCAGGGAAACTGGTTATTCTTAGTATCTGGCTTCTTGGTCTCAGGGTCTCCATAGTCCGCTGGGCGAGATTACTTTCTACCCCAGGACAGTAAGTGCCTTCCTGGGTGCCTGGGTTATTAGAAATGTAACCTTAAGCCATCTGCAGCCATAGCACCTTGGCATTGGATCCCACCCAATCTCTGAAGCTAAGCAGGGTTGGCCTAGTTAGTCCTTGGATGGGAGACCACCTAGGATTATCAGGTGCTATAGGCTTGGGAGAAGGACCTGGCAACCCACTCCCAAAACAATCTGCTATTGAAAATCCCACGAATATTAGAGAAGCACTGACATTGTGCCAGGCATAGCACAGAGTCTGGGAGTGTTTCTTCTGTTGTACCTATGTTCATATGTCACTATGAGTTGTACCAGACTCCATGGCACCTTACAACAACAACCTTAAGCCAATAGTAGTCCACACAGAGATTTAGACGATTTTCTGGATGTTTCAGACAATAGTGGCTCCCAGCTAATGCTGGTTCTGGCCGAGGTTGCTGATGTCTGGCTGCAAGGACCCCAATTAGCCAAATCCTCCCCACTGCTCTTGATGGTGACCACCGCTCACCTCCCTCCAGCATGGAACACAGTAGAACAGACAGGCTCTGCAGTTAGGCTGACTGGGGCTTAAATCCTGGCTTTCCCTTCCAGAGCTGAACCTCTGGGTTTAGTTCTTCATTTTCAGATGAGCACCTCAACCCCTGGGGAAGTGATGGGACGATCAGAAGAGGCACGAGGGGAAGTCATTCCACACGGAGTTCAGTACCTGTGATGCCCTGCGGCCAGCACTTCTGCTTCTCTCCTTCAGCACCAAGGAGGAATGTGTCAGGACCCCAGCTGTGGGCAGCAGGTAGGGAGCAGCTGGAGGGCAGGAGTTACAGGGCCCTGTGTGCCTTTGAAGGAATTTACAAGCTCTAAACAGAGGAAGGTCAGAGCTAGAAGTGACCTTAGAAACTATCTGCCCCACTCCCTCCATTTTTCACATAAGGAAACCTTATTAAAACAAGCCAGTGTGGCTCCCTGCTTCTGTCTGACGTGCTGTGGGCTTCGAAATAAATCCAGTACACTTGACACATTAATTTGGCCCGGAGTTTATTTGGGTTACATGCCCCTCTTTTCTGTTTCCTTCCCCTCCCTTTAAACTCCTACGATGAAATTGCACAGTGGTGGCACCAACACACTCACAGTGTGCTCTCTTCACCTCAGCGCCCACCATTACTGGATAATCTCACCCACAATTTTACCAACCTGTGTCACTCCTTTAGCATTGAGGCTCAGGCAGGTAGCCCCTTTCCCTGAAGTATTTAATAAATTACAGCTTTTAATATTGTCTCACCTTAATTTTCTAAACTTTGAAGCCCTTAAGAATGAATGCAAGCTGGGCATGGTGGTGCCCACCTTTAATCCCAGCCACTCGGGAAGTGGAGGCAGGAAGATCGCAGGTTCGAGGCCAGAGGCACCCTGCATAATTTAGTGAGACTTTGTCTCAATTTCAAATTTAAAAAATGGTCGGGGAGTGCAACTCAGTGGCAGAGCACTTGCACAGTACACGAGAGGCCGTTGGTTTAACCCTCAGCACGGAAAAAAAAAAAATGCGTGTTTAGAGAAAGGTATTCAAATATACAAGCCAAGTGGCAAGAGAAAGCCCACTTCCTCCTTTCTATGACACTTCATGGCAACCATTTCACTGAATTAATATAAAATTAGACATAATATACTAGCCTGCTCGCCCAAGAAAGTCTTTCTTTTGCATTCTATTGATCTATCATTCAAGCCTTACGAAAAAGAAACTGCCCCACTCTCACCTTGGTGGGAGACAAGCTCATCCTTCCCCCTGCTTCCACCTCTGCCCATCCCTCTCCTAGCTGGCTTGTATCAACTAGCAGCTAGGAAATACAGCTGACCAGGGCTTTGTTGTTGTTCCGTGCTGTTGAGTCAGATCCTACTCCTAATGACCCTAAGTACAACAAATGAAACACTCTCCAACATTGTGCCATGCACAATGTGTTTGAGCCTATTGTTGCAGCCACTATGTTTCTTCTCATTTTGACTTGTGCCACCTCAGCAAAAGGAGATCCCATGAGTTTTGCTCCATTCCCATGATGAAAGTCAACTCTACTTTGAGGAGGCAACTCTTCCCTAGTTGTTTCTTGAATGCCTTCCAGACTAGGGGACTCATTTTTGGGCACTATGTTAGGATACCTTTAGTCCAGATGTTTCTGGTAATATCATCTCTCTACTCCAGGGATCTTAATCTTTCTGCACCATGTGCTCCTTTGTAGCGTGGGAAAGCCTATAGACTCCTTTGGAGGATAATGATTTGAAATGCAAAACATAAAATGCATAAATTAAAAAGGAAACAATTATATTGGAATAGTTATCGAATTATGAAAGAATTGTAATACAGGGCCATATGTGTCTTATTAACATATTAAGTAAGACATAGTGGTGGGTCTAATAACCACCATAATCTCAAAACAGTGATGAGCACCAGTGTTATTTCTATACAGCGGCAATGACCGTAATGTGATATGAAAATATTTGATGGCAGCCATAAATTCTGCTAATCCTGCTGTGATTTCTTCCTTACATTTAAAATGCAGGTAAATGTCAAACTCCAGTTAGAAGTGAGTGAAAATGAAGATGTAATATTTCACCATTTACATTCAGGGACCTGTGAGTTCTCAAGGATCCCTTGGTGTCTGGAGTCCAGTTTGGGACTCTGGCTGAGCTTCCTGCCACAGACTTAAGTAAGCCTGGCCCAGGCTGGCATTTTGTCCTGTACCTCCTGGGCAGAATTTAGGAGTTGCTTCAGAGTTTCCCTTAGAGACTGGCTACTCCTTCTTTCCATATCATGCTTCAACAACATCTAAGGCGTGGTGGTGCATATCTGTAATCCCAGCACTTGGGAGGCTGAGGCAGGAGGATCCCAAGTTCTAGACCAGCCTGGGGTATATAGTGAGACCATGTCTCAATAAAAAAAATGCTAAGGAGAAGGGTCTCATATTTTAAATTTAGATTAACAGGAAGCAAATGAACTTTACCAATTAGGAAGGGTTTCATATAGTGACAAGTTATTTCCTCTATAATCCAAAGTCCTTACCTGAAATACTTACTACAGTGATGAATTTAATGATTCATTCTCTCTCTCTCTCTCTCTCTCTCTCTCTCTCTGTCTCTCCATATATATGTATATATATTATAGGATTATATATATATGTATATATACATACATACATATGTATATATATATTCCTAGATATGTGTGTGTATTGCATTTTTCAGTCCTTAATGTTTGGAGAGGACCCCAGTGTTTTCCCCTAAAAGGACACTTTACTAGAATGAAAGCCGTGTGAGGGGAGGGGACATTGTTTTATTCACTTCTGCCTGCATAATAATTAGAACAGTGCCTGGAACTGCTTAATTTTTCATTAAATGGATAGATAAATATGTTAGCTGGCAGGTATTTTGTAAATACAAGTACACCTCTGAGGACTTTAGCGGTTTATCCAAAGCCAATGCTTATAGAAAACAAGTTCCCTGGGAGTGGTGTTCATGAAAACAAAACAAAACCCTAAATTTCACCTGAGGAAAATATATCCATTATACACACTTAATGACCAAATCATTCTTTCATGATACAGCCGAAGGTTTATTTTATTTTTAAATCAAACTAAAAGTATCTTATTGCTAGAGTGATCATCTACAAGACAAGAAACAAGAGTTATGACTCGAAAGTGGAAGTAAAGGTGGCTCTTCATGCACGTCAGGGTAGAGGGAAATGAACTCCACTGGCTAATCTCTTGGACACTAGTCCAGCGGCTCTATCCTCCTGGGTGATCAGTACATATGTGTGGAATAAATGCATGTGTGAGCCAAGACATCAATACCAGGTAACTCCTTCCTTACCTCAACCTTCTGATATTGTACAGAGGTGCTAAATTTCATACCATTCCATTAAAAGATGCTGGAAGTTGAATATCTCATGAGGCAGGAAAGTAGAGGAAGAATTAATGGCCATACAATGTTACATTTGCTTAATCACAAAAGGCCAGATTCTAACGTGTTAATTCAGATCCTGATATGCTAAGACAGAAACATGCACAGGACAGAGAAGTCCACGGGAAGTTCAGGGACTCAGCTTGTTATGCTGCCCAATGATAGCATTGAAATCATAGAGTGCTTGAATGCACTGGATAGCAATTTAGATGCTACTTAGTATAATCCCTTCTCTAAAACAAGATTTCTCCAGTGTTCCTGGAAGATGCTCTTACAGCACCCCATGGAATGTTCCCACTGACACCCATCATACCACTTTCTAAAACAGACAGGTCAATTATTAACAGGCAAAATATATTTATATTTTATATTTATAAGCTTAATCTTTATAAGATTTAAAATCTAAACTTCCACCCAACACTGAGTGCCCAGTATGCAGAAATCACTCAATAACTTCTTTTGTTGAATTAATATTCTCATTTTTACTGTAGTGTGGAGATAATCTTTATTCACTTCCAGAGAATAGCCTTCTGTCTCATAAGGACAATATAATTAGGAGCAGTGCCACAACAGAGAGGAATTCAACACTTCACCATCAAAGCTGCATTTATTTATTCAACCAATACATATTATCGCTCTTTTAAAGAGCACCTTCTTGATCCTATTTGGTGGGGACAGACGATACCTAAAACTGACATGAATCTTCAAATATTAAAATCAGCTTCCAGAGTTCTCAAAATACCTTCTTCTCTAAATTAATTTTTCCATATCTTTCAACAGTCATGGTTTACCAAATCATCAGACTTTACCTATGCTCAGATTTATCCATTTTTACCCTTTTTAGAGGGTAGTGACCTAAACTAGACCAAGACGCAGGTATGGTATGATTTTCTCAGAGTATAATGAATCCATCATGACAATGGATTTGATGGAGGACTTCCATGACAATGGATTTGATGGAGGACTTCCATTAGTAACATAGAGAAATGTTCTTCTCAGTTTTATCTCATATTAAATTTGCAATTATGTAGAAGTAAAATACTTCACATTTAATGCTGGTTTTATTATTTTTCAGCTTGATCTTTCATAACAATTTATATTTTTGATTCTAAATTCAGAATTTAGTAATTATCTCTGTTAAAAATTCATATTTTTGGTTTCAATGCAGCTATTCAATTTAGGGGGAGTTTCTGTATTTTCATTCTCCCTTCTATTTCTCCACTGTGGCTCAGAGGATAAGATATTTCTCTGCTTTGATTCTTTGTTCTCTCCTCTTGTGGTAGTCAATCTTGATTCTCCAAGTGATTAGTGTGAGAGATGTCTATGAGATTAGTAATGCATGTCTCTGTGTATCTGAGAACATTTCCAGAGAGCATAAAATCATGAGAGCTCTGATCTAATCCATAGTTTAATCCATTGGTGGATTTGGGGTCTCCTTGTAGCAAGTGAGTGCTTGTGGGCATGCCTTTGAAGAACATGTCCTGACCTGTTCCTATTACTCACCTCTACTTCCTGCCCACCATGAGGTAAGCAGCCTGGACCATGCTCTCACTGCCACGATAGCCTGCTTCCTTTCAAGCCTAAAGCAATCATCCAGCCAACCACAGACTACAACTTCTGAAACCATGATCCAGAATAAGTACTTCCTCCTATTAAATTACTTCTCTCAGGTATTTGTCACAGTGATAAAAAGTCTCGCATACCCCCTTCCACTAGCATTTCCTTGCCTTCCTCAACCTCCCCTCCACTGTCTTTTAAATTATTCTTTCCCACTTCTACAGGGTTGCACTGAAATTCAGTCCCCATCAACAACCACTTAATTGTCAAGTCTATTTCTTAAGTCTTTATCCTGTTTGATCCTTATGCAGTCTTTGGTGTTTTCAATCATCCTCTATTTGTTAAATCTGGTTTTTCTTAAATTTCATTACATTATTTTCTTATAGTTCCCCTTCTATGGTATTTTTATCCTGATATTTTCATTTTTAATTTTTATTTACTCAGCTACTTCTAAGATTTCCAAGTTATATCACTAGTTTTAGTCTTGATTTCTTTCTTAAACACTAGATATATATTTTTTCACTGGCTACTGGAAATCTAAATCTCAACATTTTCAAACATCCTAAACTCAGAAAGAAAAAAGAAAAAAAAACCTCTTTAATTTTAATCAGCAAATATCTCTACTTTCTCTCCTATGAAATTCATCCTCAGTTCCACATGCCTCAGAGATGAAGCATAAATGTGATCTGTTCACTTACATTTTTACGGACTGTAGTAAATTCCACATTCTTTCAACTTACTTTACAAGAATCTTCACAATTCAGTGTTTACACTAAATTTACTGTATGCCACACCCAACCATAAAGTGTATTACTTGTATTAACTCATTAAATTCAGCAACTCTGTGAAGAAGGTACTATTACCACCATTTGGGAAAAAAAGAAATGTGTACAAAAAGAGAAATAACTTGCTTAAGATCAGTAGCCATAAATGCAGGAGGCAGGCTTCAAACCCAAGGAGTTCTGCTACAGAATCTATTCTTTCCACCACCAACCAACATTGCCTTCCATAATGTTGCTGCCTTTATAAATGTAGACACTTAGTGTCTTCTGAAAACATCAATCTTTCCCTTGTCCCGGAGATTCCAAGCCGTTCCAGGAATGTCTGCCTTCCTTTTAGTGTCACTGTGGTGGGATACCTTTCTGACTCCTTTGATTCTTGGTATCTTTGGTATCTTAAGGAAGGAAACAGAACCAAGAAACAGTGGCAGCTAAAGCTGGACGTGGCTTCAGGTGAAGCACAGCCTCACTTTATACCTTGTGGAGGTCTGGACTGTCTCTCTTTGAGGCAGGATAGCAGAATTGTATACCTCTACACCTTTCAGTTCTTCCAGACACACACAGGATGGGGCACCGGGACAATTGCAACCCCAGGCTTCTCTAGGTAAGACAACTTCATTAATTCAAGGACAATCAATCATCTAATTGGCCCTACTAATAAAATTTTCATTGCTCTTAGATGACTTAAGGTTTTCTTAGAGCAAAGTGGAACATAAATGATTAATAAGTTGATTATTTGTTCATGTCTCCATATCAAGATAAAAGTAGGAATCTTTCAAATTCAGGGCCTTGTACAAGCAACAAAACAATTAGACTGATTAAATCAATAGGAACCAATACTTGACTTACAACCAGTTAACCCTATATAAGTGTACAGAAAATACATACAAAATATTTCTATACCTCAGGGTTAAGGCTAGTCATGAAATCTTTCTTGCTAAAATAAAAGAGCTAGACTCACAGGAGGACTAACAGGAATAACTTCCCCCAGCACTCTCTGGAGTCTTGGAATCCAGCAGCACAATGTTTGTCTCATCTCTGTGGATTTTCTTCCATGCCCCCTGTGGTCTGCATTCACAAAGGTTCGTGGGTGTGTAGACCTACCTCTTACCAAGATGATAAACTTTGTGAGTAAGTTTCAGCCTGCCCACAATGACCCAACAGTCAGCCTTTGAAATTCTAGAACTTATATATGCTCTGTGAAGAGTTTTATTTCTCTCTCTTTTCTTTCTTCTGAACAAGTCTATGTGAAGAGTGTGTCTTCAAAAGATGAGATACAATTTTCTTCACCTTAAAAATGTCCAATACCACTGCTCTTGTACACTGCCAAAATAAGAATAAACAGCTCACGCATACATCTCACAAAGAAGACACTCAGGTATGTACACTACTGCATGTTTGGTGGAACTGAAGGCCATCTTGATGATCATCAGGCATAGAATGGGAAAGTGACATATACTGGATTCAACGTATGGGATGCTGTGTGGCTAGTAGAAGTATTCATAGGCAAAATGAGAATGTCTTCAAAATATATTTAAATCATACACATCCACATAGTGCTGAGTGAAAAAAGTCAAGACCAAAATGAATTCTAAAGTACCATATCATTTCTGAAAATAAAAAACTGCATATAAATACTAATGCCTGTTTACAAGGAAACATGTAAACAGAAATGTGCATATCAATTTTCCTGGAATTGTTGGTTTTGGAGGTAGGGGGATAGGTGTGTGGAATTGGGACAGAAAGAGACCATATCCTTTCAAATACTTGCTTACTGACCCAGGTTTAAGCTGGTTGCTCAACTGGTCAAAATTGTGCCCAATATCCTCTTACAGCAGGGCAAGGCCAAGAGTCTTTGGCCCACTGGAGATGCTCATTGCAGGGTACTACCCTGGCAGGATGGCATGGTGGAGATGAATTCCTACACAGTCCTGTTTGGGGTGTCGCGGACACTGGGTGAGCCGGTGCAGCTCCTTTGGGGCCCAGCTCTAGGCTTCCCTCTAGAAAGGCCCAGGTCCATGGGCTTGGAGGGTCTGATGAAGTTTGTGGACTCTAAGGGTAAAACTGAGCTAGGATTTAGCTCAGTGGGTAGAGCACTGCGCTGTAGTCTCTGAGGCCCCGAGTTCAATTCCCAGCACCGCAAAAATGGGAGAAGGGCCTGGCAATCCACTTCCAAGGCAATCCCGAAACATTGAAAACCCTATGAGGGTCGCTATGAGTCAGGTACTGACTCGACGGCACCTAACAACAACAAAGGGTAAAACTAGAGATTGACGGGAATTACCAATAATGAGGTGGCATGAATTGAAGAGGGTTTCTTAGGCTATCTGACCTGTTATAACAAAATACCATAAAATGGGTAGCTCATAAACAAAAGAAATGTATTTCTTATTAATCTGGAGGCTGGGAAGGTCAGCATGAAGGAGTGGGAATATTCAATGTCAGGTGAGGGTCAGTTTCCTGGCTTATAGATGGTACCTTCTCACTGGGACTTCCTGTGTTGCAGTGAGGCAGGGCAGCTGTCTGGGGTTTCATTTATAAGGGCACTACTCCTATTCATGAGGACTCTGACAACTTCCCAGAGGTCTTACCTCCTAATACCATAATATTGGGGATTCGATTTCAGCATATGAATCTTAGGTGGCTCACATCTTCAGAAGAGTTTAGAAAGTAAAACCTTCTAGATCTAAAGATAAAAAGAAAAAAGAAAACCTCATAGTTGTTTTATGTGATACACACTTTAAACTTTTAGACACATTTGACTCAGCAATAACTAACATCCATCTAATATTAGTCTGGCTCTATTGCATGCCCCACACATTGTAAAAAATGTATATTTAAAAAACTTATGGGTCATTTTATTGTATAGTAAATCCATAAATCAAGCAAATTGTATCATGATACTCTTTACTGTTGTACTAACTCTGTTCAAAATCAATCAGCTTGGAACACTATAATGAAACAGACAAATAAATTAAAATTTCAGATAACCTACTTCCAAAAGCAGTTAAATAGTGATGATCTATAAATTTGTCTTCCTTGCTTATCCCATTATGGCTTCTGTCTATTTTGAATTTTCTATTTAAGAAACCTCATCATATAACAGGACTTTTAAAGTCACAAGCCCTCTATAAACTGCATTTCTTTCTGTGGTTCTAATAATCTCTCAATGACTCTTCCAGGTTAAGTATTGTGGGATTGGAAAATTTACTTATGTCCTAGAACAATATCTGTCATTTAATAAGCATGTAACAAATAGGTGATGGATAAATAACTAAATGACAAGTGAAATCATATTTACTTTACACTCTTTGTGTGCCAAGATATTTCCCCTAATCTTAAAAGCAATACATATCTTATCCAATTTCAAAAACAAAACATTGGGAAACATTAAGGTGTATACAGAAGGTAAACAGCAGGTATTAGAAATTATCTATAATTCAAAAATCCAGATACATCCATGATTCACAGTTTTGTTTAATATGTTCATACACACACACAAACACACACACACACACACACACACACACACACACACGAGTTACAAAATAGAAATACTTTACCTATAGTTTTCTAGTTTTCTTTTCTTCTTAACAGGATAGTAGGAGTATTTCCATACACTTTTCATCTCTAATGTCCAACATATTAATTAGTTGTACATAAACCATTTAGTGAAAAATTTAGCTCTTTCACCAATGAATTGAAATATCACCGTTGGTATATGCTAAACACCCATTCATGGTGGGTGTATTTCTTCACACTCCATCTTATTTCTTGATTTGCCTTTTTATATATTAGTACTAAATAGTTTAAATATAGCTATAACTTTTAGTAGATAGTTTTGGTCCACAGCTTTATTTTTTTCTTTTTCAGAAGTTCAGACAAACTGTAGAATCAGCTTGCTTTTCCTTACCCACAAATAATCATTTTAAAGATATTTCTGTTGAAATTGTAATAAAATTTCAGCTTATTGAACAACCAACTGACATATTTACACTAACAAATGTTCCTATAAAGGAATGGAACTTTTTCAAATGAAAGATGTATGTACTTAAATTAGGGAGAAGGCATTCCAATTCTCCTAAGTGTTCCTTAATAGGCCTAACCTTCAGTATTTTATCATTTCCATTGTTATTGCAAATGATGTCTTTTCTCCCAAGTGGTTATTATTAGTAGGCAGGAAAGTCCTTTCTTTGTATTAGTTTTGTATCCTGCTGCTTTTTGAATGCTATTATAAAGTCTAAGTTAATTTTCTTTTGAGGCTTTCACAAGTACAAGCTTACCTTTTTATCATAATTTTGCCCACTTCACTCCAACTTTTATACCTTTATGTCTTTCTTTTCTCTATTGGCAAGGACATTTGGACTCTAGAACATCATTTAATAATCCTAAATATGGTAGGCTAGTTGTCTTATATATGGATTATTTTAAGAGAAATATGACTGATATTTCTTATGAAACCAAATACAGATTCTTTTTTTATGAGAGAAAACATTTGCAAATAAAGTATCTGATAAGACACCTGTCCAGAGTATGCAAAGAATTCATACAATTCAATGATAAAAAAGCAAAAAAAAAAATAATTAAAACATGGACAAGGATTTGAATAGATGCTTATCCAAAGAAAAATACATAAATTGCCCATAAGCACTTCAAAAGATGTTCAACATTGTTAGTCATTAGGGAAATGCAGATCAAAACTAGAAAGAGATCCCACTTCACATCCACTAAGATGACTAGAATCAAAAGGACAGATGACAACATATATAGGCGAGGATAGGGAGAAATTAGAACTTTCACACACTGCTGGTGGGACTGTAAAATGGCACAGCCACTATGGAAACTAGTTTGGCAGTTCCTCAGGAGCAAATATGTAACTGCAGATGTACAGCAGATCCATCTGACATTTCTGAGGAGCAAGAAGACCAGTATAATTAGAGTGAGTAATGGCCACAGGACACAAAGGATAGGGATGTTTACAGGGGTCACATCAGGCCAACCTTGTGGACCATAGTAAGACCCTGGGTTTTATTCTAAGTGTGATGGAATTTTGGGCAGGAGGCCTTGGATCTTGGTTTGTAATATCTGCTGTAAGGAATGAGAAAGACACTTAGAGGGACTTCGAAGCATGACTGTGCATCCTTGAAAGCCCATCTGTGAGGGGAACATAAAGGGAGGATGTGTGTGTGTGAGTGTCTGCAGTTACAAGTTATTTTTTTCCCAAGGGTACTTGGCCTTCCCAGCTTTGGAAGCAGAGAAAATGACTGACCAGATTTAGGGCTGGGATTTGAGGTTCGGATGGTAAGAGGAAACTGAGCAAGGTAGTTTACCATGGCAAAGTAACTCATGAGTACTCATGCAGGTTCTGACAAAGAACAAATGCTGATTCTTAAATATGAGTACACAGAGTAAGAGAGAGAAAGACAGGAAGGAGAAAACCAAGAGATCTGAGTTTTTAAATAATTTTCATAGAATTTAATGATATATTTTACCAACTATTTTTTGCCAAACATAGAGATAATCATATGGTTATATATCATATATTTTC
Source organism: Pedetes capensis (assembly GCA_007922755.1). Lineage (NCBI taxonomy): Eukaryota > Metazoa > Chordata > Mammalia > Rodentia > Pedetidae > Pedetes > Pedetes capensis. Next base: position 143,695 of record VMDO01003055.1, read on the forward strand.
ATTGCTAGATTTTCTAATATTAGATGAACCATATGTTCCTAGGACTGATATAACTTGTCCAAGATCACTGCTCTCGATGTGCCTTTTTTATACAACATACAATTGGACTCTCTTTTTCTATTAATCTTAAGAGGAATTTTTTACATGTATGTCCCATTAACATTTATTTATATGGCAGGTATATGTGGTCTAAATTTTGCTGTTGTGTTTTAGGGTAGTAAAATCCTGCTCTTATTTTCCAATATGCTTGTGCTCATTGTGGTTTGTATGGTTGTGATTTTACTTTGGTTGATTTGGAAGTTTCCTCTCTTTTTATTCTAGTAATGATCTCTATGACTTGAGATAAAGTCTTCAAATCACTATTTGAGTTATAATCTTCAAACAATAGAAGCCAAACCAAGCCACTCACCTTCCTTTCATTCACTATGCAATCTCAGCTCTTCTAATGGTTGTCTTTTACATTACAGTAATATACTTCAATTGTGATTAGATGATTCATCTGCCTTTTTTGTGTGTGCGTGGTATTGAGGGGTTGAACCTAGGGCCTCGTGTATGCTTTGCAAATGCTCTACCACAAAGCTGAATCTCCAGCCCATTTTTTTACTTTTTATTTTAAGACAAAGTCTCACTGAATTATGCCAGTTGCCTCTGACCTTGACCTTGCAATCCTCCTGACTCAGCCTCCTGAGTTGTGATTATAGCCATGTTCCACCATGCCAGGCTGATTCATGCACTTTTAAAAACATGTTAGCACATCTTCTCTGGACAAGGAACAAATTTACTTATTCCTATTATCTTTTTACTACTTCAAAAATTTGGGATCCTTTCTTGTGTTTTTATGTCTAAATCATTTCCTATGTAGTTTATCCTTTGTTATTGTTTATCCTTAGTCTGTATTAATTCATTCTGTACATTTTCAGCATCTCAGTTTGTTCCTAGGATCCTCTATTGATTTTCTAGATGTTTAGATTTTTTTCAAGTTCATTTTTAAAGAGTTTATGCTAATTTCTAGGCTTTTGTCATGCTTAAAATGTCTAATGCTTGCCTTAATTAGAATGATTTCTGGCTTTTCTTGGTTAATCTTTCTTTCCCCTAGAATTCTATGGACCTTATTCCATTGACTTCTAGCATTGGATTTTGCTCTTGTTAAGTCAGATGCTAGTTCTTAATGTTGTTGTTGTTGTTGTTGTTGTTGGGTGCTGTCGAGTTGTGTCCAACTCATAGCAACCCTTATAGGGTTTTCAATGGCTGACTGTTTTGGGATTGCCTCGGGAGTGGATTGCCACATCCTTAATTTGCGGGTAGGGAAGGAGTGCCTATGTCAATGGTTCTCTGTCACTGAAGTACAATACATTTACTAGTCTGTATCTTGGTGTTTATAATTGTATATCCTGAGATACACTGTAAATCCAGGATTTCATCTGTTTCATTATTTTTTCATTTATAGCTCTGCAATTTTTGTGTTTAGTTTGTTCTATTATTTTCATAAGTGATGCCAAAATGATGCAACTATTAGAGCTTTAGATGAATTCCATATGCATTGTTTTTCCGTTATCCATTTCCATTTCCTACATTGGCTTTTCTCAATATCATCCTCATGCTCTTGACTATGGTGTCAGTAGTATCTATTGTCCCTTTTTGGCTGCTATTAATGTGGCTTCCATTTATAAAGTTTTTCCATTTCAGTTTGAGTCCTGAACTCTGTCAGCTCAATTTTCATCATATTCTGTTGTCTTTTTATTTCTACATTGAGCTTTTGTCTATGTATATTTTTAACTTGCTTTGAATTCTTTTGACCTCAAAAGATTGTCTTCTTTTTAATTTCCCTGAAGTTCTTGGGGTTGTCTTGACCCATGATTGTCATCTGCTTCATGATGAATGTAATGTGCCTCCTTTCTATTCTGCATCTAAGCTTTGGTTTTCATTTCTCTTTTTTCTGATAATGTCTAGTAGAGACTATATTTATTTTTTTCTTGTGGCTACTTTGAATTGGGACCGCTGATTCATAAGGTCAGCTATTTGTTTATGCATCTTGGAAGAGCAAAGAGAACTGAGTGTCATTAACCGATGGTTTTGATATTAAGCCATCTCTTCCCTACCAACTGTCTCAGTCATACTGGGCTTCTATAACAAAAAAAAGAACTCTTACTTCTCACACATTTGGAGGCCAGAAGTCTGAGATAAGGCGCCAGCATGCTTGGGTTTTGGTGACACTTCTTCTGGTGCAGACTGTCACCTTCTCACTGTGTCCTCACCTGGCAGAAAAGTGTCAAGGCAGCTCTCTGGGGTCCCTTTTGTAAGGGCACTAATTCCATTCATGGAGGAGTCACTCTCATGACTTAACTATTTACCAAATGACTGACTTCCTGGTGGTTAAGACACTGAAAGTTAAGATTTCAACATATGAATTTGTGTTGCATTTTTGCAAACATTCAGTCCATTACACCAACAGTATCCTTTGTAAATGTGTCTTTGTCCTGAGATAGCCAGATAGTTTGGATTTAGTCATCCATCCCATCACTGCAGCAGAAAAACCAACCAAAGTGAATTTGTGGGAGGGAGAGATTTAGGAAGGCTCATGACGAGAGGACCAGTCCATAATGGTGGCAGGGTAGGCATGGAGGTGGCAGAGCAGGCATGGAGGTGGCAGGGCCCTTAGAAGACTACCTCAACAACATGGCGGACCAGGAGCAGAGAGAGCTTGCCAGAACCAGGGCTCCAGGTAAAAACCACTAAAGGCCCACCCCCTGTGACTCTTTTCTGGCAAGATAGATCCCACCTCCCAAAGTTCCATACTGTTGCAAGGACAGAACCACCAGGTAGTGACCCAGCATCCAAACACATGACATTTGGGGGACATTAAGATCTAAACGATAACAGAAATGGAGTACAGGGGTTTGAATTTTTGTGTGCCCTGTTCTTAGCTCCATGACTTTGGCAGGTGATGCCCACTCTCTGAGCCTCATGCTCTGCACGTGTCAAACTGTGTAACAATAGCCCCCACTTCATGAAAAGCACTCAGGACAGCAGCTGCGAGATGGTACGTGCTTCACAGCCATTCTCATTCTGAGAGCAGAGTCTCATGTAGCAGTCTTTGGTGTAAAGATTTAGAAATTTCACTCCACATATACTATACATTGAACTTGTCAACTGCAAGATTACTTGTCACCCACTATGTCTCCTTTCTTTTCTCACACTTTATATCCATTTTCTATTGCTAATGTTTTAAATCACTAAGTTTGTGGTAAATTGGCACAACTATTCATTATCCTCCAGCTTTGGACCTCAGAAGTCCCAAATGGGTCTCTCTCTACTATATGAAGGCATTGGCAAGGATATGTTCCTTCCTGGAGGTTCAAGGGAAGAATCTGCCTATTTGCCTTCCCAGCTTCTACATGCTGCCAGCATCCCTTGACTTATGCCCCTTCCATCTGCAAAGCCAGTAAAGGCCATTTGAGTCTCTTAAGACTTTCTTTCTAATTCTGACTCTTTTACCTCTCCCTTTTCCCATCCAAGGAGGCTTGTGATTACACTGAGCTTGCCTGAATAATCCAGGATAATCCCCCTCTCACTCACAGTCAGATGATTAGCAACCTTAATTCCATCCATAGTCTTCTTCCTCCTTTGCTATTTAGCCAAACATATTCACAGGCTCCAGTGATTAGAACGTGGAAATCTATTCAGCTGCAAAAACGTGTCTGGTTTTGCAGTGAACATCTCTTTCTGTCTTTAGTGTCAGACTAGGCTATCTGAGAAGCTTTGCACATACACAGACTTGCATACCATGTGAAGGGCTGTATATTTTTACATGCTAGTATGTCTAACTTTCTTTGGAGAATTTTACCCAGAGTTCAAGTTCCATAGAGGATGAATCTGTTCTTGGTTTTCTCCTTTGATTGCTTCTGTTTTTCACAGGTTGAAGATGCTCCTCTTTGCAGCTTCGAGGATATGATTGCTTTGTAGCTCAGTTGAAGACAGTCAGCTGATTTCATTGTTCCTTTTGTTTTCAGAAGATTTCAGGCAGGCAGGTAAAGATGCCTTTACCTTGCTGTCTTTACCAAACATAGCATGTGATATGTATCCGAAATTCCTCTAAGTGTCTACATATAGGAATCCTTTCCTACCTTCCAATTGGAATGCAGGGTTTTTTCCCTAACTTTATATTATCTTAGTCATCCCAAGATGCCCAGTGTTATATTCAAGAGACTAGGTATCCAGGCTCAAAGTGCCACATTACCTGAATGTCCCTTCACTTAATTGCATATTTCATATATTGCAATCACATATTTCCTCTGCCTGTTTTTAATATATAATTTTTTTCTACTTTTGCTCTTTTATTTTCTGGAAAATAAAAGAATGATAGTTACTCTGATCTTATGTGGATGTATGACAATCTTATAAATAATTATAGCTACCTTTTTGGACAGATGAAATAAAAGCTAAGAAATTTCAAATGTTAGAACTTGGAAAGATTTTGGAAATTGTCTTCAGTTTCCCTGATCATTTACTACATTCAAAGATTTGTAACAGTAATTGCCTAATTCCAAATATCTTGTCTTATGCTCTACAACTTACCAGAGTCCAAGGCAAAAGTGTGTTAGGGAAGTAAATTATCCCCTAAATAGGTGACCCTGAAGCCTCATGAACTAACTGTGCCTTCCTCACTTATTAATAAGCATCATTTCCAAGCAACCAAGATGTATTGAGTTGGGAGTCCCTAAGTGCGAGAGGGTCCAGAAATAGCTTTGGCTTTTCCTTTTTTTAATTTACCTTGTGGGGCTATGGGGAATGAGCAATCCTTTAGTCTGTCAATATCTCCAGCAACTGCGCCACATGTACAGAGGGTGGGGAGGGGAGGCGAAAGGGGGAGGGGGAGGCTGGGAGAGAAGATGGAATGTCTGCTTGACACAGAAGAGGGCCCTCAGAACTCTGTAGAGCTGAAATGTCAAATGCAGCCACTGAAAAAGAACTGAGTCATCAGAATTTTGACATTGACGAGGCTGTACTACACACAATACGGGTGCCTTCTAATACCTCTGACGGTGACATCTGTGAACTAAGCCATTTTCTGTTGCTATCTTTACTCTCTGTTAAGTTTATATGCTGATTTGATTAGTTATTTTATCAAGTGATCTATCTGTGCTATTTTCTTTCTCTATTTTCTTTATATTCCTTTCATTCTATAAATATACACAGGTTTGCAGCATGGCCTTAAAATGCTGTCTAGATATCTTCATCGGTAATTTTTTTATTTAATTCAAAGCACTACTAGAGAGATAAAAGAAATAATGCATCTAAAGCACTACAAAAAGTAGAAAATAATACAAACACACATTTATTCCCCTAACCAGAATTGCAAAATAGATGCACTATAGCATTGCCAGTGCTAGAACGGTATCACTTTATTATCATTTTAGAACAGAAAGATCATTTACACAAACCCTAAAACTACATTTTCCTTGCAGAGAGCTTTCTTTCATTTTCATTATGTGTTGTAATTCTTAAGTAATGAAGTCGGTGCCACTGCTTTCATGGCTTCCTCCTATTTAGCAGTGTTTCCAGAAGATTCAACTTTTGGCAAAGTTACTGCTAAAGCAAGCATGAACTTCCAGATGAGAGGAAAATTCTCATGGCGGCAGTAAAAATATACGATTGGAAAACAACACAGCAGGTTTGGCATGCTTATATCTACCGCGAAGGACCCATGTGTTTTGGTCAAACAGTGTGTCCCCACTAAGCCTATTTATTCATTTGTAAAATATAGAAAATTCATAGGTGCCACTGAAGTAATTTTAAGGCTCAAAAAATTAACCTTCTTTGTAGGAAATTCTGTGCATTTAAGTAATTATACACAGAAAATGCCTAAATATATTTTATTGGCTTGAGGAAAGAAGAAGAAAAATCATTGTTCTCAAAGACCAATGCTGTCCAAAATGGTACCCACTAGTAATATGCTCAACATGGCTACTGGGCACTTGAAATGTGGCTAGTGCACCTGAGGATCTAAGTTTTCAATTGTCTTTCTTGTTGTTATTGTTAGGTGCAGTCAAGTCAGTGTCCAACTCATAGCGACCCTATGAATCACTATTGTCAGTGCTTCTCTGTTATTCATAGGGTTTTCAATGACAGATTGAGTTTGGGGAGTGGGTTGCAGGGTCCTTCTCCTAAGCCTACAGCATCTGGTGTTCCCAGGCAATCTCCCATCCAAGGACTAACCAGGCCTGACCCTGCTTAGCTTCTGAGATCTGATGTGATTGGATGCCACAGTGTCATGGCTACAGGCTCAATTTTCTTTAGTTTAACTTAAATTTAACAACCTAAAGGAGTTTAAAAATATTTTTCCTTTAAATACAATTTTGTTGGTAAGGTAGGACTTCATTTCATTGAATCCATTAAAAATTCATCACCCAAGTTCACTTAGATGTGTTGTAAACAGAGATATGTACTAGATTAATAAGATTTAGTATAAAAATGTAATTGTGTCATTAATAATTTTTATATTGATTATGTTATGGTCTGAATAATGGCCACCCAGAGAGATCATATCTTGAACTCTAGAGCTTGTAAATGTTACCCTGGTTGGAAGGAAGGTGTTTACATATGTGCTTGAATTAAGGATTTTAAAATGAGATTGTTTGGGATTATCCACTGAACCTTAAATAAAACCACATTTCCTTTTGAGTGGAAAGAAAAGAGAGATTTGGACACACAGAAAAGAGGAGGAGGAGATGTGACCATGGAGGCAGAGAATGAAGTGGTGAAATCACAAAGTTGGAAATGCTGCAACCACCAGAACCTGGAAGAGGCAAGGAACAGAATCTGCCACAGAACCTTCAGAGAAAGTGTGGGCCTGCTAACAACTCATTTTTCCCCCAGTGGAATAGCCTCCAGAACTCTCAATTCTCCAGAGAAAATTAATTCTGTTTCTAAATTCACCAAGCTTGTGGTAATTTGTTATAGCAGCTTCTGGGAAGTAACAAGCACAACTAGTGAAATGATATTTTGGTCACAGTGAGTTAACTATATTGTTGTTGTTGGGTGCCATAGAGTCAGATCTGGCTCAATTACAACAGAACAAACACTCCCCAGTACTATGTCACGCACATAAGCTTTCTATATATGAGCCCATTACTGCAGCCACTATGTTTCTTCTCATTTTGAGTTGTACCACCTCAGCAAAAGGAGTTCCCAGGGGCTTTACTCCAATTCAGTCATTAAGGTCGACTCTATTTTGAGGAGGCAACTCTTCCCTAGTCATCTTTTGAATGCTTCCAGCCTGGGGGTACTCATTTTCCAGCACTATATCTGACAGTGCTTCTCTGCTATTCATAGGGATTTTAATGGCTGTTTCGGGATTGGGCTGCCAGGTCCTTCTCCCTAGTCTTCCTTTGTTTGGAAGCTCAGGTGGAATTTGTCCACCATGGATGGGCTTGCTGGTATCTGAGATGTGGGCGGCATAGCTTTCAATATCACAGCAACATGCAACCCCACAGCACGACAAGCTGACAGACATGTGAGGGAGCTAAGTGTACTATTACATAAAAATTAATTCTACTTTTTTCATGTGGCTTCCTGAAAATTTCAGTTTCCTTGTGTGGCCCTCGTTATGCATCTGATGGACAGTGCTGTGCCAGACTACTGACTCTATAGGACACGGAAATCACGGGCCAGTCACTCCTTGTGCATCCTGAAGAGAAAAAGACAAAGAATCACCTCTCTGGGAAATCACCTGCAAATCTAAGGCCTTAAATTTTTTACTGCAAATCTAAAATTTTATCTCCATTTGTGAAATGAAGATATACTCCACTATATGTTCAAAATTCAGTTTTCCCTGAAGTTTATCTGTTTTCTCCATTGTTTTTTTTTAAAAAAACATATCTATGTAAATATAGATACATTAAAGAAAGATTTCTTTGATTTTTAAAATTTTATATATTTCTTTATTTTTGCACCAAAATCTTCTTTTTAGGGCAGCGCACCAATGATGTATGCAGTGGTTTCTTCTTTGATTATCTAACAAGCCCTATTTAATAAAGGTAAGAAAGCTTGTTGTTGTTAGGTGCCGTCGAGTCGAGTCTGACTCATAGCGACCCTATGTACAGCAGATCGAAACACTTGCTGATTCTGTGCCAGGCAAACCATCTTATTTATGTTTAAGCCCATTGTTGCAGACACTGTGTTAATCCATCTGGTGGAGGGTTTTCCTCTTTTCCGTTGACCTGCCACTCTTCCAAACGTGATGTCCTTCTCCAGGGATTGTTCTCTCCTGACTACATGTCCGAAATATGTAAGACGCAGTTTGGCCATTTTTGCTTCCAA